>PVIR01030748.1:0-11708 GCA_004026965.1 Petromus typicus | reverse complement strand
GTTTTGATGCATTTTAAGATTAGGGTATAGACATGTGGAGGTTTATCATATCATTGCCTCTGCTTTTAGATATATTTGAGTTTCCCCCTTAGTAACAATTCAAAAAACAAAACAGTGCATATAAAACTTTGGCCCATGTAAGTCTTTGATGGTCAGGCATTGATGCTTACTGAGGGCCAGGAACGTAGCTCAAGTTGTTCCATGCCTACCTTGGAGGCACAAGTTCTATCTCCGGTACCACAGGGATGACAAAAAAAAAAAATAGTAAAAAGCTCACTGAGTTCCTGTTTCCCTGTTGCTTCTGTCCTTCCTTGAATCACGCCACGTTTGCTTCTTTGGGAGGATGGAAATAGGGTGTAGTTTTAACAGGAATCCTTGCAGGAGAAAACAAGAGCGATGAAAGGTCTAGTTCAGAGCTTTGTTTAATTCAAACCTAAACCCTGGGCTTTAATTTTTAAAAAAGTTAATTGGTATGTGATTCTGATCAAAAACATAATACTAGAGCAGAAGGCAGAATATCAAGTTACTCATCAGCAATTATCAAATGTTCAGTTATGAAAGCCTCTGCTGTACACCTTCAAGCAGCTAGAGAAAAAAGGAATATCTCTTTCCCTCAAGAGGCCACGAGACACACAACAAATACCTTTATCAATACGATTTATGTAGGAGGATGAGCTCAGAAGCGTAGAGTCCACATACAATTTTTACAAAACTCGGTGCCTCTATTCATGTTAATGTTCTAGATGGAAATGTCACCACCCATATAAACAACACTTGTTCACACAGACACCATTTCACCCTGCAACCTTTTAAATTCTAGGCTGTTCTTCCCCTGAGTCTTAGAAGTTGTTTATTGTCTTCCTTCCTTGCTATCTTCAGAGAAAAAAAATCATACACAAAATATACCACGGTATCCTGTGATAATAAAGCTGTTTGTTATTTTAGATTGCTCAGATTGGTAAGATTCAAGACTGACATGTTAAAAGCAGCCCTTTTATGTTGACAACCAGAGTATCATATCAACACTAATAGAAATACCACATTACCTGCCTGGCCGTGTTTCCGAGTCTGTAGTTTCAGCTGTTGTTTAATTGTTGTATTTATTGTTGAACTGCTTTTTCATCTGGTTTCATCTGGGTGCTTCTGGTGGAATGTGATGACTGAGGGCTTTGCTGGGCTCTGCTGGGTCCCTCCGCCTGTCTCATTCATGAGCTACTTCTGCATAGCTTGCTCTTCAAATTTCTTCTACTTTTTAGATTTATAGTATATGTATATGTCAGGTATAATTTGAATAGTATATATGATATATATAGTATATGTCATGTTGTGTAATTTGAAAGACAAAATGATAAAGTTTATTTTTAAATTTTCTATTATTTAATGGATTTCCCATTGTTGAAAGACGCTTCCTTGGTGGACTGACTCAATTCAGTAAGGAAGATAGCTTTTGTGTTTGGCTCTGAGATTTTAACATTCCATTTGGTTGACTTCCACATGTCACATTTATTTGGTTTTGTTTTGTTAAAGCAGGGTCTTAATACACAGTGCAGGCTGGCCTTGCACTCACTATGTTGCCCAAGCTGGCCTTGGACTGCCATGGTGATCCTCCTGCTTCAGCCTCCTGAGTGCTGGGATTACAGGTGTGCAGCCCCACCCCCAGCACACATATTAGGTTTTCATTAGCTTCTATACATTTGTATATTTACCTGTTTCTGGTTGCTTTATTATATTTTCAAAAAATATAAATCCAGATATATCCAAATATGTCTTAAATTCAAAAGTTTGGGGGGGCCTTTTTTAATATGCATGCTGTTCTTTATCATTAGCTCTCTTTTTTATCTTGGTGAATTCTTCTTCTTTTTTTAATCTTGGTGAATAATTTTGAGAGTATGGATTTTTTTTAAAGGAACAGAAATTTATTTTGACTTATGATTTCAGTCCAGGGTCAGCTGGCTCCGAGGGAGAGTATAAAAATTTTAAAGACCAACTATAGTCCTCCCCATTCGAGCTTAGAGTCTTTCAGGCTCTTTCCTCTGATTTCAGTCCTAACCTCTATTGGTTCCTCTGTAGCAAAGTAACCTCAACACCAGGCCAACCACTGGCCCTGCAATAACTTAGTGCAAAGACCACAGGCTGTACATTCAGATGGTCCTGGTTTTGTGTAGCAAAAGCTCTATACTAGTCATGTAACTCTGAGAAAGTTACTTGACTTCTTTTAAATTTTTTTCAGCATTGATCAATTCATAGCCTGTGAATAACTGTGAAGGTTAAATAAGATAATAAATGGAAAGTGGTTGGCACAGTGGTTGATACATGGCAAAAACTTACTAAATGGTAGCAGTTCTCATATTAATAGTATTGTCTTCTAGTGGGGTGGGAGAATGGTGGGCAGAGGATACAGAACAGAGGTACGAGGCAAGAGATATGCAAGATGGGAAGGCGCTGTCCGGTGTCCTAAAGAATGGCTGTGTGAGGATATAGTTTTGTCTCAATGGATCTGCTGTTGTTGATGTACTCTAGGGAACCACCACATAATGTGTTTTGGAGAAAGAAGTATATATGGCTGGTGCACCTGAGCTAGGTAGGAATGAAAGTGGGATTTCGCAGGTGCGGGGTGCGGGACATGGGGTGATGCCAGTAAGAGCAAAACACTGAGCAAAGCAATCGAATAAAAAAGTTTTTTTTTTCCCAACCCTGGGAATCAAACTCAGGGCTTCGTGCTTGCAAGGCTGGTGTGTACTTGCCCTATCTTAAAAGAGTTATATATTGTTACTGAAGAGAATACTGTTTTATTCACTTGTACCTAAGGTAGGGTCTGTTGCTCTTCTATTTCCATCTTTCTGAATATTTACTTACTCATCAGCCATCACTCAGCAGCCAAACTGGAGTTACATTAAGTGACTGTGAGTAGTAACAATGTAAAACAGGTAAGCGCACTGCAGTTTTTACTTTTTCATCATTATGAGAGAAAAGCCAGAAGCAGTGTTGACCGAGCGCCCTGGGTGGTTAATGTGAACTTCTCAAGTCTTTCTTGACTGTAGTAAGTAAAGTCGTCAAATCAATAGTCAGCTGGAGTCAAGGTGGTGCCAAGGGGTCAAAAAGGCTAATTTGGCGATTTGATTGTTGGGGTGAGTGTGGTGGTGGCTGAGTAAAAAGTCTAAACTGACAAGCTTGTTAGCAAGCTCTTCTCTTGATAGAGTCTATTACTAAACATTCTCCCCTTTTTTCTCAAATTCATCCTTTGTTTTCTGAAAAAGCTCTACAAGAAATAACAAATAACATAACTTATTCCCAGAATAACCTGCCTGGTTTAATTTTTTTTTTTTTAAGGTTTTTTTTGAGACAAGGTCTCGCTTTGTGGTTCAGGCTGGCCCTGAGCTCAGCCTCCAACTCACATCACAGCAATCCTCCTGCCTCTGCCTCCCGAGTGCTGGGATTACAGGCGTGAGCCACCACGCCCGGCACTGTGGTATGTGGTGCTGGTTGCTGCTGGGGTGAGTCTCCACACCCAGTATTGTATGTGGTTACCGGGGATCGAACCCGGGCCCTTGCGCTTGCAAGACAGGTGCCGGAACCACTGAGCTAACTCCCCGGCCCATAATCTGCCTGGTTTAGTAGTAACATCAGAACTTCTGAATTGTGCATTCCACAAATAAACCTAAAAAAACATCTTTGACAAATAGCTTCTTTGATCTCTTCTCACCCAGCCAGATCTTCCACCTAGGTGGTCTACATGGATTGTCTCTGTTGCATTTTTCCATTCATTTTTAAAATATTTGTAATCTAGCTTTTGTATATATTTGTATATATTCCTACTTCTTGCAAAATTTCTTCGTAGCAGTACAGTGGCATTGTAATCACTGGATTTGATAAATGATGTAAGGTACTTTTCATATTTATAGCATTTGAAATTACTGGTCCATTCTTTGTATTCTTTTTGAATTGTATAATGCTGTTGGTTCCCTTGTCTTTCCATATATTCCTTCAATTTTTATATAGCCGCTTCTTCCTCTCTCACGTGTCCTTAAGTATTGGTGCATATGTGATTTTTTTTTAAGGTTTTTTGAGACAGGGTCTCGCTTTGTGGTTCAGGCTGGCCCTGAGCTCAGCCTCCAACTCACATCACAGCAATTCTCCTGTCTCTGCCTCCTGAGTGTTGGGATGACAGGCGTGAGCCACCACGCCCGGCACTGTGGTATGTGGTACTGATTGCTTCTGGGCGTGAGTCTCCATGCCCAGTATGGTATGTGGTTACCGGGGATTGAACCCGGGTCCTTGCGCTTGCAAGACAGGCGCCGGAACCACTGAGCTAACTCCCCGACCTGGTGCATATGTGATTTTGTAAACTTGCTAAACTTAGCTTTTCTACTAATTTGTATTTAATGTAATTGCTCATATGTTTAGATTTAGTCTAATATTTATTATTAATTTTCTGTTTTTCCTTCGTTTTCCTTTATCTACTATCTTTTGGGTACTTTACTTATTTAAATACTTTTTAAAAATTTAATTTTGTCTGTTGACCAGGATTTGTATTAGATCCCCGGATAGGCCATCACAGATTACTGTATGCACGGTGCCTTAACACAAGAGAAACTCATCCTCTCGCCAAGCACAGGTTCTTGACTTTTCTGAACTCGAGGAGAATCTCCCTTGGCGTTCTGAGGAAGCATCGACGCCTTACCCTTTTCAGCTTCTAGTGGCTGTTAGTATTCCTTAATCAGTGGCTGCTTTGGTCCCTATCTCCATGGTTACTCTAGAGATCGCAATACACTTCCACACCTCATACAATTCCTAGAATCAGTATTTTATAAATTTACACCTAGACGAATCTCTCCATTCCTTTTTCTTTATGATACAGTGGTCATATGTATTAAGTCCACATCGCATCAGTGTTGTTTTTTGCTACACTTTTGCTTCACTCGGTGGTCTATTGCTCACTCTTTGACTTCTAGGGGGCCTTCTTTCCTGGCGTTGTGGCTAGGAAAACAGAGGTTTTTTAGTTTTTTGTTCCTTAGCTTTTTTTCAGGGCAAAGCCACAAGAGAAAGGAGCTACTGTCTCAACCACCGAATCTTGGCCACAGTTGTTCTGTCCAGAGCAGAGTGGGAAGGGGGAAGAAGGGCTAACCTGGGGAGGGGACCAAGGCCGAAGGCTTTGTCTCTGCCGCGCTCATGGTGTATCTGTGTGCTGCAGGGGAGCTATGCTTTGGGCATATTTGGACAGCTGTTACTCGAGTTCAAAAGTCAGGAAAGTTTAGGAGGCTGGAAGTGGAGGAAGGCTCCCAGGAGCGCCATGTTGTTGGGGTACTTGAGATGAAAGAGATCTGCCCTTCAAAGGCCCCTGCTCCTGTTTGCTTCCAGAGATTTCTGGCTTGGGTTTGTTCAAGAGTTCTAGACTCAGGTTGTTGTAGACCCAAAGATGGGAAAATTGGGAGCAGAAGAGACAGAAAACACACACAGGCACAGATACACACAGAATAGTGAACTTCATTGTTGAATTATCCTTGAAGTGCTGCCCTCCACCTGCCGCTTCCACCTTTCATGTATTTTATGTATGCCATCCAGGAGATTTAGTTGGAACAGCAGGAAAGATCAGAAATGGTTTTATGACTATATCTTAAATGAGACCAGAGTTCTCCTGTATAAAATGTAATGCTGGGGCCGGGGAGTTAGCTCAGTGGTTCTGGCGCCTGTCTTGCAAGCGCAAGGACCCGGGTTTGATTCCCCGGTAACCACATAACAATACTGGGCGTGGAGACCCACACCCAGCAGCAACCAGTACCACATACCACAGTGCTGGGCGTGGTGGCTCACGCCTGTAATCCCAGCACTCAGGAGGCAGAGGCAGGAGGATTGTGATGTAAGTTTGAGGCTGAGCTCAGGGCCAGCCTGAACCACAAAGCGGGACCCTGTCTCAAAAAACCTAAAAAAAAAAAAAAAATGTAATGCTGGGTCTAATTTTCTTTGCCACAATGAATGGTCATCGAGGAAAATATCTTTCAGAATAATGTCATATACCTGTATATTCAGGATCTAACAAGCAGTACTTGTTATGTCTGTTGTATAAATTCAATGATATTATCTCCCTTTGCATTTTTAATTATTTTTGTTATTATTTCTGTTGAAGCACAGGAAACGTCTGCTTTAAAGTTTGCGTAACTTCCCTGCCCTTGACAGAAGTTATCTGAACATTTATATTACACTTTCAGTCTGTTCACGTTCGCCAAGTTCATTTTTAGTTTTCATTTGGATTCTGCTTTGCTTTATAGTGTTGAAGAAATGTCTTTGGAGATGGAAAAGAATAAAGAGAGGCTGACTGAAGCTGCAAAAACATTCTTCTTTCATGTGCAAGATCTTCTTTCTTTCACAAATAAATTTATTGATTTGTTTAACAGCAGTATGAACACTCAGATCCTCTTGATGGCTGTGAAAGAAGATAGTAACATTAAAGATTTCATTGAAAAAATGCTCAAAAATTGTAAGGAAATGAAATCAGTGCTGGATGCAAAGCAGGACAAAGTGCAAACAGAACCTTTGTATTCCAAGGTGGCAACAGCTATGTGCTCTGTGGTTGCAAAATGTGCCAATGAAGAGCTGCCTCATGCAGCTGAGGGACTGCTGGGCAATATCCAGACACCAGTCATTGTTTCTGTGCTAAGAAGCAGTAACATCCTTGAGAAGTTAGAGTCTTTACTTTCCCTCTTGATGACTTTCCCCATCTTGAATCTTCGATTAAGTGACTTCTACAGAGCAAACACCAAGGAGCAATCAGATGCCACCACATCTGGGAAAACCGTGAGCCCAGATCTTTCCCAAATCGCTACCCAGGACACCTTGAAAAAATTACAGGATGCATTACAAATGGAGAATGCCAGCAATCTCAGAGAGTCAGCAGCAGATCGTTTGGAACAAATCATCAAGGCAATGGAACCGACTTTACTTATCCTTCAGAAAGCCATGAAAATGGTGGAAACTGGTATCTCCGAGTCTAAGAAAGTTGCTGACAAGTAAGAGCATAATAAAAGACGTTTCTCTCAGAAAACTAATTTGAGTTCTGTAATTTTTTTTTATAATGCGTTATAAGATTCTGTTATTACCAGCCCTGTGGAAGGTTAGAACATAAGTGCAGAGAACTATCACCTGGCAAAGCATTGATGTACAGTTCTGCTTTATTAAAATAAAAAAGGAGTAGTCAAAGAAGGCCTGCTTGACATGGCAATCATGAAGACTATGTTGGTATCCGATTGGTATATATTTGTGATCCATAATTTATCTTAAGAAATTGGTACATGCACACATCACATCTTCATCATTTTTACTTCCACTGCCATTTTGGCTGTCTTCCTCAGGCCCCCCTTTCTGTCTCCACAGAATCTAACTCCCTACTTCCTATCTTTAATTTTTCTTACAAATTATTTATATATTGGGTTTCTTATATTAGAGAAACTGAGTTATATTTCACCTTCTGTGTCTGCTTTATTTCACTTAACATTATCGTTATTTATTTTTTTTTTCCAGTACCAGGGGTTGAACTCTGGACCTTGTGATTGCGGGGCTGATGCCAGAACCACTGAACTAAATCCCTGGCCCCAACATTATGGTCTTGAGACTCATGCACTTTCCTACAAATGACTCAAATTTATTTAAAAAAATATATTATTAGGAAATCAAGGTAGCATTATAGTTCAGGCTATTTTGAAATATTATGTATTATTTTAAAACATGATTAAAACAGCTAAACTAATTTCCAGTTTTAGCAGGCTGATTTCCAGCTACTACAGTGTGAAACACAGATTGTCCATATTATTATAGATAATAATAATAGTCATCTCTGGTAGGGATGACTGTGCAGGTCTGGGGAGCATAATATAGCCGGCATTATTGTCACATACCAATTTTTATAAAGTTTATTGCCTTGATTATCATAAAACATTCTTAATATCATTTATTCAGAATTATACAAGAACAATAAGTGCGCATTAATATAATATTCTTGCTTATATGAATAAAACCAGAATAGACAGTTTATTCTTATTTGTCTCCTCTTATCTATTCCCTGTTCTTCTTAGGGGATATTAGGAATTGAAAAATGGAGATATTCTAACCTTTTACAAAGAAAGTACCATAATACTTGCAGGGCTTCTGAGATGTGCCTGACTATGAGGAGAAGGTATATGTATATGTGTCCATTTCTCTGCCAGAAAGTACTTGGCCTTCATACACTGAGAGTGCATACTCTCAAGATGAGGCTGAAAGTCACTGTTGCACATGACACCTAACAGGAATTTTGTTGAGAATTAGAAAAGTGATAGCATAACTCCAAACAAAATAGTAAGCTAAATAGTAGGCTATCGCTACTATTTAATTATTATTACTTTGCAGTACTGGAGATTGGACCCATGCCCTTCAACTCTCAGCTGCATCACCAATCTACCTGCTTCCTTTTTCATTGTTTGAGACAGAGTCTTACTAAGTTACTAAGTTGCCAGGCTGGTCTAGAACTTGTTATCCTCCTGCCTCAGCCTCACAGAATTCTATATGACAGGCTTATGCCAGCACGACAGCCTATCATTACCATTTTATATAAGCAATTATTCCCTCACCCTCAAACAAACTGATCTTCAGAATGTCTCCTAGGTTCTAGTGGATTTTGACCACTCCTAGATCTCAGGAGTTCTGTAAAGGCTACATTTCAATACATTAACTTCACTTTCACTCAGTACCAATGTTAATGTCCTGTCCCTTTGCAAAAGTCATTTATCAACTGGTACCAGTACTTCTGAGGGAGATCTTACACAGATCCCTTTGCTATGCTGCCATCAAAATATATAATCTGGGAGCAATAAGATAGGTCTTTTGCCATGTTACTTTTTCTGTCCTTCATGGGATTAGGATTTCACCCTTCTCTGTCTTTAGGATTGAACTTCAGGATGTTGGGGTCACTGAAGATATTGGTGTAGAAATGAATGGGACATAGACAGGGAAGAGTCCTGGGGTAGCGTTTTTCTGTGACATGATGAGGAGAATGATTGGTGGCAGTTGCACGGCATTGAGGATGGCAGTTTGGGTGCACCTTGATAGTCCCCATTTCCGTCAAGATAGGGGCTGGTGACCTCACCACCTCACAGTGGTGCCGGCTGCCCACTGTCTCGTCTTTCTATCTGCTGCTGAGCCCTCAGCTTACAGAAATACTAGAGGAGAGCTATGCTCTTGTCAGGGTATCATTCTCATCTTCGTTACTTTGGTGTTGGGTTCCTCCTATTTTCTTTACAGTGGAGAAGACTCACTTATTTCAATGCTGTGCATAGTCTTATTTCTTTTCGGAAGCCATGAGTATTGCATGGCCTAACTGAAAGGAGTTATAAGTAGGGAGGAAATGGTCAATGGCCATACAACAAAATGTGATCATTTTTAAAAGAAGAATAAACCAAAGGGAAGAAAGAAGTCTCATGATATTTGTAATACCCCCATTTTATTTGCCATTGTTTTCTGTATCTTAGTGTCTCTGAAAGCACTTAGTTCTGTGTTTGCTGAGTTTTATTAAATCGAGAATGGAATGGTTTATGTATTCAGATCACTAGACAGCTCAGCCCAAGAATCCTGGTTCCTACATCAAATTTGATGACACCAGAAGTCTCTTTTGCTTTTTTATTTTAATGTGTGTAAAGCAAGTTCTTAGGGTAATCAAATAGGCATATTAAAGAATATTAAAGGTAAATATAATGCATTAAATGAATCCAGAGTGTTTTGGTACACATGAAAGGAGTAAAAATATTGCTTTAATAAAATTACTAAAGGTGATAATTACTATGCACCTTATTATATAGTCTTCTTTTAACAATCCATGTAAATTTACACACAGCTAAGCATCTATTCTATCTTCAGAAGACATCCCAGCCTGATCAGGGGGCTACAGTTATGATGAAATTTTTAAGTTGGTCTCCTATAACTTCAGAAATTTTTAACTTAGACTTTGACCCAGTTTAAATCAGTGGTCCCCAGTACAGAGCATGCTCAAAACTGTGGCTTCCAGACAGAAACTGGGGGAAATGTGAACTATATGTGATAATCCTTAACCAAACTTACAAATCTGTACCCTTTCAAAAGAATGATTTCTGTCATCAGAGATTTGGTCTGTAAGGGAGAGTGATGAAGAACTAATATATCATTTTATTTTTTATTATTATTATTATTATTTTTTTTTAGGTTTTTTGAGACAGGGTCTCGCTTTGTGGTTCAGGCTGGCCCTGAGCTCAGCCTCAGACTCACATCACAGCAATCCTCTTGCCTCTGCCTCCCGAGTGCTGGCATTACAGGCGTGAGCCACCACACCCGACACTGTGGTATGTGGTACTGGTTGCTGCTGGGGTGAGTCTCCATGCCCAGCATGGTATGTGGTTACCCGGGGATCAAACCCCGGCCCTTGCGCTTGCAAGACAGGTGCCAGAACCACTGAGCTAATTCCCCGGCCTAATATATCATTTAAAAAACTTGGTTCTTTTCTCTCTATTTTTTTTTTTTTTTTGAGACCAGGTCTTGCTTTTGTAGTTCAGGCTAGCTCTGAGCTCAGCCTTGAACTCACAGCAATCTTCTGCCTCTGCCTCCTGAGTACTGGGATTACAGATGTGAGCCACCATCTCTGGCAGTATGGTATGTGGTATTGATTGCTGGTGGGCGTGAGTCTGCATGCTCAACATTGTGGTGTGTGGTTACCAGGGATCGAACCCGGGCCCTTCCAAGGCAGGTGCCGAAACCATTGAGCTAAATCGTCGGCCCAAATCTTGGTTATAAGCATCCTAATCATGTAAGCCAACAATGTTCTCAATTGTTAGAACATAGCGTCATCATGTACAGGATTAATTAAAACGTAGATGGCTGACTGTTTCCATAAATTTGAGCCCAATTACTAGAATTTACTTTATTTTTTTATTTTTTTATTTTTTTGAGACAGGGTCTCGCTTTGTGGTTCAGGCTGGCCCTGAGCTCAGCCTCCAACTCACATCACAATCCTCCTGCCTCTGCCTCCCGAGTGCTGGGATTACAGGCGTGAGCCACCACGCCTGGCACTGTGGCATGTGGTACTGGTTGCTGCTGGGTGTGGGTCTCCACGCCCAGTATGGTATGTGGTTACCGGGGAATCGAACCCGGGCCCTTGCGCTTGCAAGACAGGCGCCGGAACCACTGAGCTAACTCCCCGGCCCCCAAGAATTTACATTTTTACCAAGTGCTTAGGGATGTTGCTGCTTGCCTGTGCTAGGAGCACACTTTGAACTGCTGAGTTAGAAAACTGATCTTATTCAGAAAAATATGATTTCTTATGGCAATCGAAAGCTTTAGGCTGACTTTTTAAAAAATCTTTATTGGTACATTAAATATACACATCATGATTATACTCCATAATGGGGATTTGTACCAGTATAAGACACATCTTAATTCTCATTTTTTCCCCTAGCCCTACCCACCCAACCACCCCCCCATATACATAAAATTTGTTTCCTTACTTTTTTGTTATAATCTCAACATTTTCCCCCTTCACCCTATTTTACATTGAGCATTTTCTATTTCACAATATATAACATACAATGCTAGGACTCATTTACATCTTCATTTTCTCATACCAGAGAAAAGATGCGATATGTACCTATCTGTGCCCTATTTATTTCACTTATGAGGATATCCTCAAGGTATGTCCATTTAAGTAGAAATGATTC
>PVIR01030747.1:0-20050 GCA_004026965.1 Petromus typicus | reverse complement strand
CTGGGTGTGGAGACCCACACCCAGCAGCAACCAGTACCACATACCACAGTGCCAGGCGTGGTGGCTCATGCCTGTAATCCCAGCACTCGGGAGGCAGAGGCAGGAGGATTGTGATGTGAGTTTGAGGCTGAGCTCAGGGCCAGCCTGAACCACAAAGCGAGACCCTGTCTCAAAAAACCTAAAAAAAAAAAAAAAAAAAAAAAAAAAAAAAAAAAAAAAAAAAAAAAAAAAAGCTGTGGTTCTTCTATAGAATGGAATATTACTCTGCCATAAAAAAATGATAAGTTTGAATCATTTGTAGTTAAATGGACATACCTTGAGGATATCCTCTTAAGTGAAATAAATAGGGCACATATAGGTACATATTGCATCTTTTCTGTGGTATGAGAAAATAAAGACGTAAATGAGTCCTAGAATTGTATGTTATATATTGTGAAATAGATCATGCTCAATGTAAAATAGGGTGAAGGGGGAAAAATGTTGAGATTGTAACAAAAAAGTAAGGAAACAAATTTTATGTATATGGTGGGGGTGGTAGGGTGGGTAGGGCTATGGGAAAAAATGAGAATTAAGTTGTGTCTTATACTGGTACAAATCCCCATTATGGAGTGCAATCATGATGCATATATGTAATGTACCAAGAAAGATTTAAAAAAATTTTTTAAATAGCATTAAACAACCTTGAAAATGATCAATTGTGAAAGCTATTAATTTGCCATCTTTAGCCATATGAGCTAGATTTATGGTTACGTGACAAATTCTAACCCAAACAAGAAAATTGTACAGTAAGTCAACCGCACTATGGTAATTTTACCTGCAAAACAAGAAAATTTAGAAACAGTTTGGGAAAAAAATGAAAAATAAAAGGAAGAAATTAAAAGCAAGTTTAGAGGGAGATTATGCAAATTTTAGGACACTGGCAAGAAAGGCAAGAGTGGGAGAAGGAAGAAATAAAAATGAAAACAGAACAACAACAAAACTAGAAACCATTTTCATACTTATAAAAACAAGAATGAATGATCTAGAAAAAATAAAAAGAAAAGAAAAACTAAAAAAAAAGAAGAAAAAGGAAAAAAATATCTACTTCAAGTCTTGTTTTGCCTATCACTGGTAGACAGAGTGGTCAGACAGAGATCAGACTGGTCTTTATGAATCCCAGCAAATCAGGTAAAGCTTTATGGAAAAGCAGTGGGTAATTCCAGCAAGCCTGTATATTGAATTCCACTGACGCTCAGGCTGGCTTCTTGCTGTGAGGCTGGAACTCAATTTGTTCAGTCTGTAATACTTCCTGTGTCTCCTCTGGCTTGAACTCAGATCCTTGGCTTCCTTCTCATTTAAACTTGGCAACATTACTGGGAGCCAGCAGTTACTCTTGGGAGTCAGCAGTTACTCTGAATTCCAAGATCAGTGGCTACCAGCTCTCTCCTGGGAGCCACCTGGACCAGAAGAACTCATCAACTGCCACAGACTGTTGAGTCTATTGCTCTGTTCCACTGGTGCATTTCTGCATGGAGGCCTCTGGATCTCCAGAAATCACTGTTTATCTGCAAGTTTGAGGTGTCTCTCCTATGCAGTGAGTCAGGGCCTGGGGAAACAGTGCCCCTTGTCGCTTCCTTCTGCATTAAAGTCTCTAGTTCTCCAGTCTCACCTTGGACTTCAGTTCTCACTGCCATGGCAGCCACTTCCTTCCTTCTTCTCTTTGTATTGCCATTTTTCAGCATCTGGATGCCAAATCTTAGAGAAGCTGTTTCTCTGTTGCTCACCACTCTGCCATCTTGATTAGAACTATATACACCTACTCTAAAGAATGAGATAAATCTACATATACTGTGAGGGAAAGAAAAAAATATGGAACATTTTTTAAACTAAATACTTGAATAAGAAAAGCAAGTAAACAGTGTGGAATGCAATGTATTCCTATTTGTGAAAAAAGATAAATACATAAAGATATGAAAAGAAAGACACAAACCATATTCATATATATTTTTGTAAACCTGGAAAGTTTTAAGAATATGTTATTATTTACCTTTTGCAAAGTGCAATTTGAAGTAAGAGTAGCAGGGAGATTTCTTTTAATTATATATTTGTTTTACTTCAAACAATTTTAAGTCTTTCTGAAAAGTACTCAGCACAAGTTGAGTTAGTGTTGTCTTATCACTCATAGCCACTAATAACTGTTTATAATTACTAGAGTTCCCAGGCTTTCTTGTGTCTAGCTATTTATATCCTTGATTAAAAGCATTCACCTCCCTGTATTGTAATTACTGGTTGGAAATCTGCTTGGCCCATTTGCTTGGGTTCCCCATGAGCGGGTTGGTTTTATTCAATAGAACAAGGCCAGGGTATTTATCTCATTTCCAGTTCCTCCACATAATCACACTTCCCATTTTACAGATGAGTAAGTTGAAGTCCAAGAAAAGGACAAAGGAACTTTTATATGAAGTCACAGTCAGTTGGCATTTGCATTGTGATCAGAAAATAAGTTTCCTTCCTCTAATCTTTTTCCTACCTTGAGGTCAGGGAGGAAGATCTGCAGCTTTTGATCTACCCTTGAGCCTGGCATGAGAATGGAGATTCAGTACCACTTCTGTAAAGAGTGATCATTTCATAACCTGCTTAATTTCAACAGCAAAAATGAAAATGTTGATTAACATTTCATAATAGACCCATGTTTCACTTATTTTACCTCCTGAGCTGCTAAATACCATTACATAGGTATGTGTTTCTTGGCTCTACCATTTTTTTTCCTGTGGCACTGGACAAGTTAACATTGCTGGACTTACAACACAACAGCAATTCAGAGGGTTTTTATGAGACTCAAAATCACAAAAATGACTAACAAATTTTGGCCCTATAAAATATGAATTAGGATTTTAAATTTCACAGTTAGATATTTACTTGTACTTTGTGAAATGTTAATACTATAAATCTTTAGAAAGCATCCACAGCTATGCCTCTGTCAAATCTGACCTGCACCTTTAAACCTTTCAAAGATCTGTGAGCAGATAAAACTCAAATTTTAGCCTTTTCTTTAAATTGGGTAAATGTAGCAACTTTGGGCCCACATTCTGGCATGGAAATTATATACTAAAATGTAGTCACGATATCTCTTTTAGATTAGACATATACACCTAGTGGTGCACAGTCTTGTCTTCTACTTCATTCACTTACACTCCCTTTGGTTGCAAGTATGCAGGCGGTGTATCATCATATTCCACAGAACTGCAGCTCAGGATGGTACTGTGTCCTGATCACCATCATGAAGCAAAAATTCCAACCCACTAACTTCTGCTTTTGAGATCTTTACTGTATAATTCATATGTACTTCACATACTGCTATAACTGTGGGCCTTAAGCCCATCATCAATCCTTTTTATTGTTTCTTTTTGCTACGAGGGTTCAAACTCAGGACCTTGCTCTTGTTCTGCATGCTGTGCTTCTGAGCTACATCCCGGTCCCCAAGTCTATTTATTTCCTACAAAATAGACAGAAGCAGCTTCCTTTGTTCCACAAGTGATCTGGTCTTCCTCTTTCCCCCCCCCACCCCCAAAATGAGTCCTCAAATAAAAGCCTGAGTGTTCTGTTATGGCTTAGCTGCTCTTACCCTCCGTGATTTTCACCATTCAGTTTCTCTGCTGCTTTCCATTCCTGATCACAGCATATGAAAACAGGCCCCACAGAAACTTTCTGCTGTGAACAGAAACCTGGTTAAGCCTCTGAGAAGTTTTGAGAAATTACCCCTGATTCTTCTCTATCCTATCGGAACCAACAGACACACAAGTTGTATGCATGTGTGTGTGTCTACGACTTATGAACAAGTACCTTAACATCTGACAGCAAGTAAACAAACTGAATAAATCTTATCTCCACAACTCTTTTATTTTAGAAATGTAATGTTGAGATAAATGGGTTTACTGAGCCCCAAATATGGAAGTTAGTGATTTACAAATACAGTCATATATTTATTTTTAAAATGGTTACTGGGTGATTCTTATATTCCTGGTATTTGCTAGGATTCTTAAAGAACCAAACAAATAAAACAAAACAAACAAATAAACCCTATTTTGGGCTCCAATAAGCTCAGTGGGCACCACCTTTAACTATTTGTGCAATTGAAGAACTTGATTAACCTCTTTTTGCATTTCAATTTCTTCTTTAAAATAGGAATAATGTTCAGTCTCACAAATTTTATTAGCTTGAGTGAAGTTCATGCAACATAGCCTTCAATTATGTCATCCAGTAATAGATATTTCAAATTAATAAATATTCATCAAACAGAGCTAATCACTTCATCAAAAAGGCCCCACTGTCCAAAGGATCAGGTAACTTAATTAGATGCACGGCTAGTTGCTAACCAAGTCAGTTCTCAACACTGGAACTGCCACTGCACGTGAGCAGAGCTCATCAAGCCTCCTGGTCCTCTGGGCTGCTCTCCAGGAAACCCTCTTTGACTTCAGCCCAATTTCTGGTTTAAATACTACAGTACATTTTGAGTTTGTATGTATCTTGATAACTTAAATGTAAATACTTTCCCTCTTTATCCTATATATTTTACTTTACACATCTCAAAACAATTATCTAACAATAAAGTTAACTATCTTTCCCACATTTCCAAAGGAATCCATTACGCCAATTATTTTTTTAAGAATTCTTGCTTTGGGGCAGTGGTTCTGAATAAGGTCTGGTTTTCTCACACCCATTGGAGACATTTGACAAGGTCTGTGAATAGTGACTAGTGGCATCTGAACTGAGTGGAGGCTAGGGGCATACTAAGCATACAGGGCACCGGGCAGCTCCTGAACAACAAACAATTCTTGTTCCCAAAATGTCAGTCATGCTGAACTCGAGAAACTATGTTTCAGAGAAATATACAACAGAAGTTTACAAAGTGGCTCATCTTTCCTTTTCCATCAACTTGCCATTTACTTCTGTCTTTTTAGATCATCTTCCCCTCCCCTAGAGTGATCGTAGTGATTTTATTTACATCAGGATTTTTTTTCTTCTTGTTGTTTATTTTTATTTTATACACACTTCAGCTCCAAAAACTTATAAGCTGTCCTGAATGCACAAGCCAAAAGCTATGGGAAAGGCAGGTATGAGGGCAACTGGATTTACTGGGCCAACATTTCCTAGAAATGTTGCTGAAAAATTCATCTGTCCCATAGGCAAAAGCAGGATGGTCCACAAGCCTTTGTCTAACTTCCCAGGTCTTTGCAACTGAATAGTTTACTTGCATACTTGGCCGCCTGGCTAATTTAGTGTTTCCTGTAAGGGTACCCTTACTTCAAACACTCAGCCTTCTTTCCAGGGTTCACAGTACACCCGGGAGGTGGGAGGATGTGAGGGGATAAAATGTTTTCTCCACTTGGGGACCAGTAGTAATAACATAAGGCACAAGTGAAATTTCGCTTTCTTCCTTTTCTTGTAATAATACATTCACCTTCAAAGGAAAATCTTTCATGTGTTGATTTTTTAAAACACATTTCTCCAATGAAAGAACAAAGATGAAAAACTCCTGGAAAAAAATGTTTAAAGTAGAACAAAGGGTAATAGTCAAAACAGCATTTGTAAAAACTCTTGTAGGAGAACTTTGACAAATAGCTTGTCTTTATTTTGGCACAGTTTATTATCCATCCGAGCTGTGAGTGACATCCCTTTTGGATTAGAGGTTCTGGAAGACATCTGGCCAGGTCTTGCTGGTAATGCTGTCTCACTGTGTAATCCCAAGAAACAGAGTAAGTAACTGATACTTCCGGATGGCATAGGTGCAGCAGATTGACCAGAGCTTTAAAGTAAACTATTCAGCTACAAGTGAGCTGATTAATTCCTGAATCCTCACTTCTCACTCAGTCTTTGAACTGGAGAAACATTCAATAAATATTTGTTAAATGAATTCATGAATAAATAAACAAATCAGACCACCAATTGAGAAAGGAGTTGTTTCTTATTTTACAGATGATGGAACTCAAGGCATAGAGTATGCTTACCAGAAATGACAGTATTGCTAACAGTTTAAAACAAGACAGGAGCCCCGGGTTATCTGAAACACCTTGCCCTAAACAAATTGTTTTCTTTCCTCTTGAGGTTCTATTTAAGAGCAATTTAGTCTCAACATACCTTACATGGGATAAAGAATGATTTGGCTGGGATATTAGTCATAACAGTAATGATCAGCATTGTTTAGAATACTATAGTAGGCAAAAATCAACAGGATTCTCTATTGTAGGGGGCTACTGGGGCTTTTAATATGCCAATACATGGCAGGAATAGAGAACAATATTCCTCAAATGTAACCTGGAAGTACATTTTTGGTAGACAACAACATTGTACACTGCTTTTGAGATACATGGTGCTATCACTTCGCCTCTCCTAACTTCACTACCTGATTGGACAGTAGCCAAAATGAAGACAGCCTCTCATTTCATCTTCATAAAAACCGACTTGGCGAGGCAGCTCTTCACCATCATCTGGGTACCCGATACCATTTTAGAGCATTTTCTGAATGGGAAGCCAACCCCCATCATCATTCAATAGTACCTTCAGTACTTAGACAGGAAAACTGTAGTTGTTTCAGTCCTACATGGGGAACAGAACCACTATGTAGAAGACTGTCCAGTACCAGAATGTAAGTCCATCTTTATCACAACACCAGAGGTCACTTGGTGATAAGAGAGAAATACACAAACAGGCTTGCTGGGACATATATGAATAAATAAAGCCGAAATAATCTTTTCTTTGTCCTCTTGGAGAAAGCTGCCATCAAGCACACCAAAGAAGCTGCAAGGTGACCACCTACATGACTACATTTGGAGATACAGAATAATTGTTCTCAACCTCACTCTTCCATCTTTGTTAAGAGCACAAATCACTCATTATAAGAAACAAAACTGATATGTGTACAGTGTCAATCTTCCTATGTGGCCCTTGGACTTTTAAGGAAATAAAAAGCAATATAAGCTTTCAGTTTTGAAAAGAAAACAGTTCCATTAAGTAGATATAGACAAAACTATTACATAGGTTCTATCACTTCTTTTTCTTTTTAAAATTTCAACTAAAGGTTATGTCACTGCAATTTATAGTCTTGTTTCCATTGTCACGGCAGGGTGCTATGCAGTCTTTGAAGGAGAAGAATTGAGAACTAGACATCTCTGCACCTAAAGCAATGCTGAGAACACATGAGATATGTAAAGATGTTGGAATGGGAAAGCAAGAAGGAAGAATTTTAGAACACTGAGAACGTTTTAAAATTCACAATTGTAATTTAGCCATATTTATCATAGTGGTGAAGACATACTTCAGGAAACTCAACTGCTAGATTTGAAATTCATCTTTTTTTACTTATAACACAAACAAATTATTTAAATATTCTGTACCTCAGTTTCTCCTCTGGAAAATGGTACAGGTCTAGAACCTACTCAACATGACTATACAGGCTCAGCAGAGGTAAAGTGCATAGAACACTACTTGGCACAAAGTAAGCCTTTGATTAAGGCTATCAATAACTAGGATTACTATCTATGTGACCACATATATCACTTTTTTCCATCTCTAAAATTGGTATCATCATACTTCCACCACAGTATCATAGTGAAGACTAAATAAGAAAAAAGATGAATGTTAAAGTTTAAAACATCACTTTGCAAACCTTAGGAAGCTATTTCCTTGCCTGACATGATGTAATCTTTATCCTCCTCAGTGGAAGGCATTGGTTCTTCACCTCAAAGCCTCAGATTTTCTCTCTGGACCCTGACCGTGCTAGGGAAAATATTCTGCAGGCCAAGGCAGGAAGCTCTGATCCCTCACTGGTCTTTACCATTTCAGTGACAAGCAACATTTGCCATCTGCTTGTCCACGCACGAGCCTAGCTGTGACTACTTCATTTTGTTGCTCATGTTCAGTGGGCAGGCACTTCTCCTTGTGTCCACCACTAGCATGAAAATCTACCCTTTACTTCCCCATATTCACAGCTACCATCCTCATTCGCATCACCGTCATTTCTTGCCACCAGTCTTCATCTATACTCCCACTCCCACACTTGTGCAATCATACCCATCCGTTTCTCCCCAGTACAGATGGAGAAATTGCTTAGAAACATCAACTGTTCTCATGTCACTCCCCAACACTGAATCCTCCAGTGCCTTCCCCAACTCAGGACAGCCAGCCCTTGGCCTGGAGAAGGACTAGGCAGGCTGCTGGGGACTGCATTTGTGTGTTTCCCCGCTCTTCCCTGAAGAGGATGCAGAATTTCACTTCAGTGCTCATGACACCTCTCCTCTCCCCACTCACCCTTTGATTGCGTCCACGTTTCTGTTTGTATTCAACACATCCCTGCTCATGTGAGAAAAGCAAATGATCCCACAAAACTTTGCTTTATCCTCTTTCCAGAAAAATGGGCCAATTCACAGCTGCAAGCATTGGGAGAATTTCCTGTCTGGGAGCCTGGAAACTGCCAAGAGTGGATAGCAGCAGCCAGCCAGCAAGGCCTTAGTTGTCATTGGCCCGAACAACAACAACAACCACAACCACAACAACAAAACATGCCACGTGCGTGAGGCACACACACACACACACACACGCCTACAGAACCCAGCCACTCACATGAGGCTTCAGGGACAGCTCCAGAGGGCTCGTTCCAGGGGAGAGGCCCTGGCATGATGGCCCTGGCATGATGCCATGGCAGCTTGAGCCCCAGCCCCCCCCCAACCATCTGTCATCAACGCTCTGCCTCCTGCAAGTGTGCCGACACAGTACACGGAGGCTAACAAGTAGCAAATGGAGGGGAAGAAGGAACAAAGCCACCCGTCATGGGGAAGAGGTGGCTATGGCTTTGACACAAACTGACAGAAAGCCGGGAAATTTAAACTGAAAGTTTTCCCTAGAGACCTTCAGCTGGGAGGGGTGGGCTGGGCCAGGGTGCATGGTGAGGAGGCTGATGGGAGGTCCACTTGAGCAGGGTAGCTCTTTTCAGACACCATGCACACAAGACATTGTTATTGTTTCAAATCCATTCTGACTGTTCATGGACTGCTCACTAAAGCTTTCCAGTACAGGAAAGAGGGAAGTTAAAGACAAAAAATTCAAACTTTTCCCAATAAAATTTCTAAAGGTTATGTTTAATCAAAGCATCGAGAGTAATAGAATGCAGATTGCCAAGCTCCCTGTCAAATAATCACCACCTCTGGGAGTAGAAATTGTCCTGAGTTTGTTAAGTTAGTTTTATGTTACCATTTAAGAAATGTTTTGGGGAGGTAGGAATAAAACTATTATAAAATGTTTTTGATAAACCTATTTATCTACCAAAAACTACATTAAGAAAAGAAGCCAACCTGGCTAGGATTCCTGCTACAATGTGTCAAATCTTTTGTTTGAAGAGAGTGAACTCTGTGGCTGGATAATCACCTTGAAGTTTTTCTTCCTTGTCATTAAGTGCAGGAGTGGTTTCTTTTGAAATTTGAAAGTTCCTAGACCTAGTTAGGAGGCATTTAACAGCCATCCCACAGGTTGGCACTAGCTCCATATCTGCAAGACAATGAAACCCAGGTAAAAAATTTAAAACGATGTATAGTTGCAATGGCCAAACCGTAGACCTTTAGTCTCTCTACTTGAGAGCCTGTAGTCCTTCGGTTTAGACAGTGAGACTCTGCTAAGTTGCTGTCTCACTTTGCCCTTTCACTCCTTACCACAAAGCCACAAATGCTATAAATGCTAATTCTCCCTCTTCAAGAAACATTAATTAAGCTAGCAAAATTGCCCTAGGTTTTAATCAAGGTGGCCAGAAATCAAATATCTTTCTGCCTGTTCATCAGTTAAGTATTATCATTTTATAACGCTTTAACAGTTGATTATCGAAAAATAAAAAAAAAACCCTCAGAAATAAATTTCAACCCCTAAACAATTATGACTGACAACTAAGTGTGGCTTATTATCCCTAAATGACAAAGTAAATATATATTTACAAATAAAAAACATAGACTGGGTGTATTTTCATCCACAAGGTGAGGCTATCAACTAAAATAGGGAATGGGTAGAATCCATCATTTAAAAGACAGATTTGTCATCAAATGGCCCTCTGACTCTGATTCACTAATGAAAGCCCATAGCCTGCAGGTGGCTGTGACATTGATATATGCACAAAGAAGGGATGGGGTGCTTCAAAAGCACTAGCTTAGAGTTGAGAGAATTAGATCTGAGTTCAGGTTCTACCATTTCCAGGCTTATATTCTCATGCATAAAACAAGAATAACAATTTCACCCACAGTAATGTTTTAAGTATTAAATGAAGCAATAAATGTGAAAGCATTTTGTACATGGCAGCATACCAAGGTAGCTTTTTAATTCTGTATTTTTCTAGTCTCTTTGGAAGTCCTTCTGTTTCTCCCAAACTTATCAGTGCTTAAAGAGAGATGCACGTCCCGTCTTACCCTTCCCTTTCAGAAGGAAGAAAGTGAATTGGAAGAGATTCTTACAATATTTTAAATGCCAGATTAGCCCTTTGCATCACAGACTAATTTTGAATTTCACCTGTGAAAAGAAAAGCACATAGAAAGAGTCTTCTATTTCCCCTTCTCTATGGAATTAGACAGAATTTTCAAATGTTCTACCCAGAGCTCTGCTGGGGGAAAAAAATGAGTTGGCAGTAAACTTCCAAACTGTGCTTCATATGTATCTTAAAGTGAATAGTATAAACTAATGTCTGATATCGGTGTTCATAATATTTATTCATTCATTCATTCAACAAGGGCTGACAGCCTAAGTAGACAGAGCTATTTGCCAACCACATAATAGGATGGTAGTGGAGAACAAATAAACTGAACAAGAGAGGTAGTCCTATTGGTAGATTTTCCCATTAAGTAAAGAAAATACTTATTTTCAGAACAATTTTGAATTTTTACAAGAATCCACTCTTATGAAAAATTGATAAAATAAAAGCCTAGGAATCTACTTTTCTTACCACTTTGATCAGTCATATCACACAGTCAAATAAAAATATAATTAGAGTTTTCAAGCATTACCTTAAAATTTGTTTCATAAAAACTAAACAGTGTCAGACCATATGCATTATGTGTGTGAAGTAAGTCCAGTGTTAGCCTGCTTCAGCTTAGTACACTGCAACAAAAAGAGCTTGAATGGGCCCCTCTCTGAGGCCAGGCCACATCCACAGAGGCTAGAAGAACATTCGGTCCCACATCACAACATCCAAACATAATGCAGGTGCAATTTCCTGGCCTCTTTAAAGCTTCCTTTCTTGCCCATGTACTAGATGGTCCCTTCACCCTTGTCCACATTTCTGCTCTCACCACTGCCTCCAAATTATCATCACTGAATGAGCTGTTTTGTACTACATTCATCCTACTACTAACCTCAAGGTTTATTCTTCTGTCTCTGTGCTTGTGTTGTCTGTTGGATTTGATGGTGAGCATTGTGGTCCCAGCAGGACCTGTTTCTACAAACTTCACACAGACACACTGCTCCAGCTCTTCTGGGTTAAAATTGGCCCCGGCTCTCTCACTGTGATTCACAGTATCCTCCACTGGTGAGCTTGCCGCCCACTGGCTTTAGCTGACCTCCCTGAGCAGTTTCTGAACACGATGGTCAATAAGAGGTGAAACAGGAACAGCCAAAAGAAGTCTAAGAAGCTTTTAACAGATCTGATGGGTGAGAGGGAACACAGGACAGGTGGTACTCTAGGTGTGTGGATCTAGGTAGATCCACTGGAAGCAGACACACAACTGAAATTGAAGTCAACACAGAGATTTTACCTCTGCAGAAACTCATCACAGCCCCAGCTGCCTTTTGGTCAACCAGAGACCAAGATCCTAGGAACCAGAGATTGTAAGGAAGCCATGCTCCAAGAAGACAGTTACTCTCCTTCCACATGTCCGAGTCCTGTGACTTACAGCTGCTGAAATCACACTGCTTGTCAGTTTATGCCTTTGCTTTCTTTGTGCTTTGGTTTCTTCTTCCAATCCCTCAGCTGCATAGGACCATAATGCAATACTCTAGGTGTGAATGGAGAATGCAAGACAGGGTTTCATTACTGGATAAGAGTTCAGGGTTTGGGCTGTAGTTCCTGAGAGTGATGAGAGTTCTGGCAATATCAAGACTCAAATGGCTTTCACAAAGGTCTTTCAGAGTAACACCCACCAGGAAACATGAATGTGTCATCATCTTCATCTACAAGACTATAATAGTTCCATTTCAGGTAATAAATCCTAGTCACTGTGCAGCGTCCTCCAGGGAGCCTACAATCTCTAAAGAAATATAACTATGAACAAGTCCATAGCTTAGAATTCACTAGGACTCTATTCTTTCTACTTTCTCTTTCCCTGTAGGAAGTAAACTGAACTAGGTTGGACCAGATGAATCATACTAAACCAAGTCTTGGAAATTATCACGTTTTCAATCTTTCAGGCCCAGGTTGACTACACACACTCAAAGTTTCCATGTGAAACAGTCAAAAAGGAGAATTGTAATGGAAGGAGGTGGAGTTGAGTAATGGCCCAATAGGTGAAAACACTGGCAGCACAGAGTAAGGGGCATGATGGGGAAGGAGCCCAGGGTACATGGACTGCTCACTAAAGCTTTCCAGTACAGGAAAGAGGGAAGTTAAAGACAAAAAATTCAAACTTTTCCCAATAAAATTTCTAAAGGTTATGTTAGAACCTTTAGATTCACTTTCCATGAGTGAATTAAGGGAGGCAGCACTTCCTGACAACTCAGTAAGTAACTGGGAATTAATGTAGGAATCAACTCTTCTTTCTGACTTTTCTCAGACTCCAAATGAAGAATTCTGAAAGTCAGCTTTTCAAAATGAAGTACCAGGATATCAGCACAGATGACTCAACATGGAATCCTCAGATGAGAGGCCACTGTGGCTTAGCACTTAAACCTCTCTTTGGGTTGGTGTTCGGAGATAGGGTGAGCTGTGGGGAGGAGGAGATGTAGAGTCACACACTGGACAGGGCTTTTTAGGACAATATTTTATTGAGCTAGCCCATTTCTGGCAAAAAGTCTTACTCTCCAGGTAGTATCTGTTTGCTATGTTGATCCAATACAACATTAACTTCTGAAACAGTTACACTCCTTATGCCAATTTTCCAAGCTCAAAGTGGAGATAGAGTTAATAAAGTAACGGGAATTTTGGATGGTGACCCTCTTAAAAGTATCTGCATGTGTGTAATTTTCTAATTTCTCTTTAAATTTCTAAAGAATTGAAAGAAGTCGGAAAAGTCTAAACTTTGTTTTTACAGACAAGAAAGAAAAGACTGTAAGAAGTAGATATGCTCAAGGACACATAGCTCAAAAAAAAAATCCAGGAGTAACCAGCCATAATGGTGCAGGCCTATAATCCCAGTAGTCTGGGAAGCTGAGGATCATAAATTTAAGCTCAGCCTGAACAACTTAACAACTAATAAAGGTACTGTCTCAAAATAAAAGATACAAAAGGGCTGAGGTTGTAGCTCACTGTGAAGGCTGTGGATATAAATGTGAGTGCTGAAGAGAAAAGAAAAAAGCTAGTCAGAATCAGAATCCAAGATCTTGGATGCTTCTGGGAAGTACCTTCTCCAACCAGGTCCTTATCTTCTAATTCATGGAGACTGTGGAGGAATTTGAGACACTGCTTCAACATCAGGAAACAGTAGGACTAGGTAACTATGAACACAGAGAATCGTGTTCATCTTACAGGGAAGTTTCACACTGTACCCCTAAACATGCAAGATTATTATATATCAATTGAAAATAAAATGTTAATGTTCAGCAAAGCAGTGGAGAAGAGTTTTCGCTTTTATTTTATATTAGCCACCTTATTTGTCATAATAATCTCATTCATTTCTATCGTCATTCCACAACTATTTATGAGTATCTACCATAAGCCAGACCATTTTAGGAACCAAAGAGTAGGTGATGGTGCAGAACAGAGCACCTTCAGTTCTCGTCTTCGGAGACCTGTCACATCCACAAAGAATCTGGATCCCAGTCTTCATGACTCTTCACTTTACAATTCCAACGTCCTCCGGAGCACAATCGCCTTTCTCAACTACTTGCCAAACTTCAGAAGAGTGGTACATGTGCTTGTTCCAAATCTGACCCTTTGCCAAATATTTCATGGTGAAACAGCTCTATTATCTCAGAAAGTAAAGCAAGAGGAAGTTAAAGAGCTTCAGGAAAATCAGGAAATGGCCCAAAAGAGAAAGTGATGTATTCAAGGCCTATTTGTTTTTCCAAAGATGGAAAAAATATTTTCATCTACCAATAATATAATTTAAACAAAAATTAAAGCTTTGTCTCATAAACTCATTTACATAGGCAATTAGAGAACTCAGAGATTATTTATCTTCCCCAATCCCTTTACCTGTGAGGAATGAAGAAAGGGAAACATAAAAGCTCAAAACCTGTCCCCAGTTCACATAGATAGGTAGTACCCAAATCAAGAAAGTTCATTATTTATAGCTCCAATGTAGGAAGAAAAAGCTTTAACAAACAGTTTTAGTTCTCTGGCTCACCTGGGAAAGATTTTTGGTTAGCTTCGTTTCCAGGGACATTTAGATAAAGCATGCCTTTCACTCTCAACTATGGCCAGATTCCACATGAACAAAGGTAGATCCACTGGAAGCAGACACACAGCTGAAATTGAAGTCAGCACAGAGATTTTACCTCTGCAGAAACTCATCACAGCCCCAGCTGCCTTTTGGTCAACCAGAGACCAAGATCCTAGGAACCAGAGATTGTAAGGAAGCCATGCTCCAAGAAGACAGTCACTCTCCTTCCACATGTCCGAGTCCTGTGACTTACAGCTGCTGAAATCACACTGCTTGCCTAGGCAGCTTTGTCAGTTTATGCCTTTGCTTTCTTTGTGCTTTGGTTTCTTCTTCCAATCCCTCAGCTGCATAGGACCATAATGCAATTTTGCAGAAACTAAGCAAAAAGGAATACATTAGTCTGGTTGCTTGGAACTGCTGCCAAAGGAATAGTATCTTCCACTGATTGCCAGCCAAGTCCCTTATGAGGTTGTGTAGACTCTTACAATATTGTTCAGGGAACAAAACAAAGAGGACGAGAAAGAGAAGAGTCGTAGTCATAATTTATAGCACATGCTTATGGGAAGCTTCTTATGTTACCAGAAAGCTGGTGTCTGGGGTTTTCCTCTGCCCCAGAGGAGATGGAAATAGAAAGGGAGAGGGGAGGGTTATCTTACCAACTTTTTGCAGCCAAAATCATCAAGGCCAAAATTCCTTCCTAGAAATGTCAGTGGCGAGATTCAGACTATTACAACCAAGCCAATAACTCCTAGCCCTGGGTCACTTGCATAGTGTGTTCCTGCCGTTCAACAAGAGTGTCATTCCACCACCACTGGAAAAGAACAGAGAAATCTCAGAACTTTTCACCTTATGGAAATTCTGATGAGAAGCCTCAAGAAAGAAAACATTTATCTGGGAGATCAGAGCACCTTGCCTGATATATTTTGGGCTTGTTTTACTCCTTCCTTCTTCTTCATTCTAGAAAATAACAGAAGCTTCAGTATTCCAGTTAAATTCTCTAACCCAGCTATTTTACCTTTCTGTCAGTGGAAGGAAAATCAAATAAGAGAGTGTGTAAAGCAATCTTCTCCAAAGCTGATGACTCCTGCTCTCTTTCATTGCTGACATCTTCTGATTTCATCAGTGTCTTTTACTCTAAAGATGTGATGCCAGGCTATAATGCTCACCAGTGATTCCTTCCTCCCATCTTGTTCTCCACAAAGGTTCCAGGATACAGAAGCTTGGTGGAGGATGATGTTTATTCTTGAGCTGATATCTCAAGAATGAGAACCAACATTACACATCTTCAATTTCCTATTCCAAAGCCAGGTTCATGCAAGACAATGCTGAGCCAATGTCACTATGAAATTTGAGGAAAGGGACAGAGAAACCCTTCTCTTTGCTTGTTAGCTCCAAACTCAAAAGTCAGTGGTGGTTAGTCCATGCCCTGCAATGTAAACACACACACTGGTACTACCAAATGAGTTGTATTTATATGACAGATTGCTCTGGAGAAAAGAATTAAAGGGAAAAAGTGCTTTGTTGTTTTATTCACCCTTTAAAACTTGTGGTGAAATTTTACTGTCATAGTGATGTTATTAAGAAGTAAAATCTTTGAGGTTAGTAAATTGTGCAGCATTGTGCTTTTTAATGGCTCTTATGAAGAGAATAGGTTTGTTATGAAAGAAGGCAGTTAGGACCTTTTCCTCTGTCTTGCACACTTTCTTGCCATGTGATGTCTGCTCTCCTGCTGTGATACAGGGAGGAAACACTCACTAAGTGTACCTCGTTCATCTCAGACTTCCCAGTCTCCAGAAATGTAAGTCATTTAGGGCCAGGAATCTAGCTGAGTGGTTCCAGCACCTGCCTTGCAAGTGTAAAGCCCCAGGTTCAATCCCTGGTAACTACATACAACAATAACAGGCATGGAGACTCATGCCCACCATCAATCAGTACCATATACCACAGTGCCGGGCATGGTGGCTCACGCCTGTAATCCCAGCACTTAGGAGGCAGAGGAACAAGGATTGCTGAGTTCAAGGCTGAGTTCAGGACCAGCCTAAGCTACAAAGTGAGACCTTGCCTCAAAAAACTCAAGAAGAAGAAGGAGGAAGAGGAGGAGAGGCCATTTAGTCTGTGCTATTTTGTTCTATAGCAGAAAACACACTAAGATAAGCACTGTACAAACAGGTTTGCAATGAAGATTCAATGATATTCTACTAAGCTATGGACCTCCAAGTAGCCTAAGTCATTCAGTTGTCTGTACCTTGGACAATGATTTTTTCCCATTAGACCATCCTGAAGATCATCACTGAGGGATAGGCCATGTCAATCAGACATGTGACCTTCATTCACCCATTTAAAACACCTCCACTAGCAAGTACAGGTTTATCCAGTTCCCAATTTATGCCCTTTCATGGTAGAAAGCATGTGGTCTAAGAGTGATACAATAATGTTACAGCAAAGCCTAGAGGCTTTACAGACAATCTATATTCACGTATGAATCCTTGAGTGCTCACTTTTATTTGTAAGAAAATTCTAATACTTTTTTCATGTATTCATTTACTTCTTCCTTAACTCCTCAGAAACATGTATATTAAGGGTATGAGTCTCAAGCCAGGGATTTAGCTCAGTGGTTCCAGCACCTGCCTTGCAAGTGCAACAGCCCGCTTTGATCCCCGGGAACCACATGCAACAATGTCGGGCCTTGGAGACTCACACCCACCAGCAATCAGAGCCACATACCACAGTGCCAGGCATGGTGGCTCACACCTATAATCCCAGCACTTGATACAGAGGCAGGAGGATTGCTGTGAGTTCAAGGCTGAGCTCAGGGCCAGCCTGAACTACAAAGTGAGACCCTGTCTAAAAAAAAGAGTATGAGTCTCCAGAGTCTCGTAAATGAAAACATTTGCTGCCTAGCATGCTTTCCTTGCATCTTCCTCCTATCCAGCTCAGGAGGCTTGACTCTACTTTCCAGTCCTGTCATGGTTCCTACCTCTTGTAATATTTAATAGATTATTATCATTTCTCTCACTAATTTCAACACTTCCTATAAGTCTTGGCTTAGACTCATTTTCTGGTAAGTTACTTATTTTTTCAATACAATTCTTCTTACCACAACAACTCACCACCCTTATTTTACCACCAGGGCCATTATACCCCAGGAACCAAACCTAACCACCAATCGCAGGAGAGGGGGAGCAGGTATCCAAGGAAGCTTAGGTGATCTGAAAGGAATCCCCTAGGGCTTGGGACTACAGATGTCAAGGACAACTGATACTTGTTTTACTGCAGTCTATTTTCAAATCTCAGGAGTGAAAGGAATTTGAGAGTTCATCCAAATCTCCTCCGCCTTTGATTACACCAAAACACGAGCCATTAATGGGAGACTAACATTCTGTGGCATCCTCTGGAGGATGCTTTCCTTGCATCTGACGTGGATTCCACTGCCTCCCTTAGTAATGTGTTCGGGGCCTGACTGGCTCACAGAGATTTCCCTTGGTCCTATTCAAAATCCTGCCTGAAGCAATTTAAACTCTTCCCTTTTGGAACTCCATATGGAAGCAGAGGCTTGCCCCTGCAGGTCCCTTTCCCAGATTCCTTGGGCCTGAAAGCTACTTTATTAACCAATTAAAGTGAGAGAGCAGGAGATGGAGAGAGAAATCACAGACATGTTCACTTTCCCCTCTCCCATCACTGTTCTGAAGAAGCCAAGAACTCTAGGTCCCTGTTGTAACCCAGCTCTTCCTTCCCAATTCTTCCTGTAAGTCTTACTCCCCTTTCACTACTTCATATCCTACTTCCATCTCAAGAGACTTGTCCCCTTGAAGCACATAAGTAACGTGGAAGCCGACCCAGGGTGATTCAGCTGAGACCACAGCTTCTCTGACCTTTTCCTTCATCTCCTGGTGACATGGACGAGGGAACAAAGATGATCAGGTTTTCTGCCAGCCAAACCTGCTTTTCTTTCCAAGCAAACAGACACTTAGGAGAGAAAGTATATTTTTCCACCCAAGACAGTAAATAAAAGGAAGAATGTTGTGGGTGTATAGGACATTTGGAACACTTCAATTTTGTAATTGTGCATTCTGAGCTAAGAGCTACCACAAAAGACCAGTCTTTGGAAATTGAGGGGGTTTATGGTATTATTTTGGGGTTTGTTGACCAGCCAGTATTCTGTTTCTATTTTTCCCATTATTTGACATGTTCTAGATTGAGGCCCCCAAGATCCTGGGGCTGCTGACCAAAGACAGTTGCCAATATTTTCCCATGATGAGCAGTAAAATACGTATTGACTGGGTATATCTATTTACAAGATGTTCACAAAGTTTCTTAGTCCTTTTTTCCACCTGACTTGCTTCATGGACACAGTGTTTATACACAGCCATGTGCCACTGAAATAAGAGATGAAATAGACACCAGATTCTCTTCTGTGGCAGCTTCTTTTGTATAATTTATTTTCAAAATTCTCTGGTATCTTCATTTTCTTTTCCTTTTTTTCCCCAGTTCCCCTCTTCTGGTGTCTCTGTTTATATAGTTTTGAGATTGAGAACACCTTGGTAGTTTTCTAGCTGCTTATGCACAAGTATAGTTGAGTCATTTATTTTTAGTGATGTCAAGACTTTGAGAACTGAAATAAAAGGAACATTATACACTGACTAACTAAAATGTAAGGGAGTTCTCATTTGGAGGATGAAGAAACTGTGGATGTGATTATTTTCAATTTGGAGGCTCTTCACTCCTCATTTCCAAACCAGATTTGGAACATAATTTGTTTTATTTTCAGCTAGTAGGGTCTCCAGGCTCAGGCACAATAATGCTGAGCCCTTGCAGAGTTGATGACTGACTAGCAGATCCTCATTTTCTTCTCCTGTTCAGTAAGAGCCAGAGTTGGATTATTTCCTGGATGGAAAAGATAAGGCTTAAATCAAAGACCTGTGGGACACCCTGATATCCTCATAACAGAGGGTCACTGGACCATCATTTGTCACTTAACATAGGGCAGTTAAATAAATGTAGTGACCTATGTGTTTGATGACCAGCATTTTCCAATGATATCAACCTACCTCTTGTTCTATGAGCCCATGTGTGTTTGGAGTGCAAATCAAGCCTGGAACAGGACAGAATCCCTTGTTCTTTACAAAGCTAGCACACATGCTAAAGTATTAACACAGAATCCCTTTCTGTTCTTTTGTTTCTCCTACTCCCTGAAGTAACCATTAAATCTTGGCATAATATAACTCAAGATATTTGAAAATAAAATTATAATTAATAAAACTAGGGAATATTAATTGAGTGCACATGATACTCCAGGCACAATTCCAAAGTCTGCAGATAGCAGGAAGCAGCACTATCATACCAATTTATAGATAAGGAAAGAGATGAACCATGATGTGGGAAAATTTACCCCAGGATATGCAGTTCTTATAGTATGACTCCAGAGAGGCCCTGATCTCTTTATGACCCCTGCACTGGATTACTCTGACAGCAGTGGAAATGCAGTCAACAAATGTGAGGAATATATGCAG
>PVIR01030746.1:0-19999 GCA_004026965.1 Petromus typicus | reverse complement strand
GGGTGTGGTGGCTCACACCTGTAATCCCAGCACTCAGGAGGCAGAGACAGGAGGGAGGATTGCTGAGTTTAGGACCAGCCTGAACTATAAAGCAGGACCCTGTCTCAAAAAACTGGAAAAAAAAAATGTAATTCTGGCTTTTGTTCTTGTGCTTTACTCATACTTGATGTGGACAGGTTAGTGGTATTTACTGACTCAATATTTTAGCCAATATATTGTCTGTTTCTTGTTACTACCGTGAAATACCTGAGGCAGGCTCCTCTTTAAAGAGAAGAAGTTTCTTTTAGCTCAGTTTTATTTTTTTCAGTTTTTAAAATGGATTTCACTGTGTAGCCCAGGCTGGTCTTGAAGTCACAGGAATCCTCATGCTTCAGTTCTCCCAAGTGCTGAGAATATAGGCTTGCACCACCAGGCATAGCTTGGCACAGAATTTTATTCTGGTTTTTTTTTGTTGTTTGTTTCATTTTTTTTTTTCTTTTTTTTTTTGAGACAGGGTCTGGCTTTGTAGTTCAGGCTGGCCCTGAGCTCAGCCTCCAACTCACATGACAGAAATCCTCTTGCCTCTGCCTCCCAAGTGCTGGGATTACAGGCGTGAGCCACCACGCCCGGCACTGTGGTATGTGGTACTGGTTGCTGCTGGGCGTGAGTCTTCACACCCCAGTATAGTATGTGGTTACCAGGGATCGAACCCGGTCCTTGTGCTTGCAAGACAGGCCCTCGTTTTTTGATAGCCAGGACCAACTCAGGACCTTGTACCTGCCAGGCACGTTACAGTGCCACTGAACCACATCCTTGGCCCTGGCACACAATTCTGGAGGTGCACGATCTACCGGCCTCATTGGTATTAGGCCTCTTACCACAGAGCCCTGAGTATTACAGAGGATCACGAAGCAAGACTGGAAAGAGGAAGAGAGAGGGTGTGGGAGGTTGTGGTGTGCCTGATTTCTCTTCCTCTTCTAAGGAAACCTCTAAGGTTTAGTGATGGGGCCTTCACCCTAATAGCCTTATCGCAATCTAATGTTTTCTAAAGTTCCCACCACTAAATACCTTAGACTAAATTTCTACCTCTTAATACTTCACAATAAATATTAAAGTGATAGTGCATCCCTGTAATCCCAGCACTTGGAGGCTAGAGGATCACAAGTTTGAGGCAGCCTGGACTACACCCTAAGTTCATGGCCAGTCTGAGCTACATAGCAAGACCCTGTCTCAAAAGACACAAAACAAAACAAAACAACATAATGGAGAGTAAATTTAACAAAGAAAGGTCTATAGAACATTGAAGCCACACCCAAAGGGTAGCAGCCCCAGATGGATGTTTTCCCTACCTGCCCCTAACTTTGTCAACTGTTCCTTTCACTGGTATATTTCAGTTCTTTATTCAAAGATGGAAAATACTAGTATATTCTCCCATATTCTAATAAAATAGTGATTATACGTGGTGTTTGCCTTCATTTAAAAACCACCACTACCCAGTTTTAGCCTGTATACACTTTTCACTATATTTACCTGGGATTGGACCCAGGACCGCACACATGCCAGGCTTTGGCACACAGACCTTCCACTGACAGCATCCCAGCCCTCGATGTATTTATTCTTAAGCAAATAAATACTGTTGATAAAGTGAAAACACCGAGTCCTTTTGCTGAGTACCATCCTCTTGCTATACGGCCCCCTCAGCAAGACTATGCGTTTACTTCATCCCCACCCCCACTGTGTGCCCTAATATCAGCATTGTCTCATGGATATGAAAATCTACCGTATCATTATTGGACATATTTGTACATTTGGTCAGTGGTACCGCTATTGTATTTGCATGTGTCTCTGTTTTTCCCGTGCAGGATTGGTGCAAAGAAAATTTCGTTAACAACAAGAATATGATGTTAGTAGCTGAAGTCAGAGCACAGCTGAGGGAAATCTGCTTAAAGGTACTGTTCGCCTCTGTGTCATTCAGGGAACTGAACTATCACTTTTTTCTAGTGGAAAATTGTTATGTTGCTCATTACTAATGATTAAAAAGATATTCTAGGAGCTAGGGATATAGCTCATTGGTTCTGGTGCCTATCTTGCAAGTACAAGGACCCAGGTTTGATCCCCCGGTAACCACATACAATACTGGATGTGGAGACTCACCCCAGCAGCAACCAGTACCACATACCACAGTGCTGGGCGTGGTGGCTCACGCCTGTAATCCCAGCGCTCGGGAGGCAGAGGCAGGAGGATTGCTGTGATGTGAGTTTGAGGCTGAGCTCAGGGCCAGTCTGAACCACAAAATGATAACCTATCCTAAAAAATAAATAAATAGATAGATAGGTAGATATTCTGAGTGTAGGAAAACTTAAAACTAAGAAAATAAAAATTAATCCATAATTTTATCTCACTATTTTGGTCTATTCCTAATGACCCTTTATAAAAATTAACTATTTCATTTTTTACATGGTTACATCACTGTATAGACAGTTAATTTTAATTTTATAGATTTTTTTTTTTTTTTTTTTTTTGCAGTGCTGGAGGTTGAACCCTGAGCCTCACACATCAGTTTTGTATATTTTATAAGCACTTTCCAGTGTAACTAGAATTTTTCCTAAGAATTCTTCCCAAGCCTTAGTTATTTTCTTTAAATCAAATGTAATGCATAATTACTAAATATCAAATAACATAGAGTAACATATCAAGTAACATAGAACATAGTTCTCCCTCATGCTAGACCAGTGCTTTTGTATGCAGAAAGCTTAACAGTCTCTTGTTACTACCCCTTTTGAGTTAGCCACTGGGTGTACACCTGGAGTGTATATGAAGTTTCCTTTTAATGCAGTCCAATGTGTACTGCTTTACAGTACATACACTTTGTGCGTACTCAGTGTACATGGGATCTTTCAGTGACTGCTTATGTCTGTCTCAGTCTTTTCAGGGACTTACAGGCATGTTGTTGTAGTTACTACCATTTACTTAAATAAACCCCTAGAGGTTATATTACAGTGACCATCCTCCACATACACTCCTTTTGTCGTAGTACACATGGAATCGATTTCTACATGGAGGATTTAGATTTCGACAGATACCAATCGAAGTGTCCTCCATGATGTTTTACATTAGCTGATAGTCCCTCTGAGAATACATGTTTTTGTTGGGGTTTTTTTTGAGTCCTGAGGATCAAACCCAGGTTCTCCCTCATGCTAGACCAGTGCTTCCTCAGTGAGCCACACCCCTAGCCCAGAGAATACGTCCAAAGCCCTGTCACTGTCTCTTCATGGCTGCATGACACCACACATTTCACATAACAGGTGGAAAGTAGTTTATGTGCGTGTTCTGTTGTTGAGCTCTGAGTTGTGCCCACATTTTCACCGTGGTAAACAGCTCTGTGGTGACACATGTTTTGTGCCTACGGGCTCTTCTGAGGCAGCTACCTCAGAACAGACCACGCACTGCTCCTAGGAGCCTGTGTCTGACACCCAGCAACCGAATAAATAGCACCAGGGCAATTTCTTCTCTTAATAGCGTGTTTATAATCTGTATTTTACATATTTGTCCAAACTCCTTTGTGCTTGAATAGTTTTTCTACTAGTCTCTTAGTTTTTCTAATTTTCTCTGTGATTGACAGTATAAATGGTGCTTAGGGGGTGTGCAGCTCAGTGAGCCACTGCCGGCCTGGCAAGCAGAGTGTCTTGAGTTCTATTCCCCAGTACCAAGAAAAAAAGAAAGAAAAGAAAATGATATTGGTTCTGTTATTGGCCGGGTGTCATGGCTCACGCCTGTAATACCAGCACTCAGGAGGCAGAGGCAGCAGGATCACTGCGTTCAAGGCCAGCCTGGATTACATAATGACTTCAGGGTCAGCCTGAAGTGCAAAGTGAGACCCTGTGTTTAAAAAGAAAAAACTAAAACTAATATTAATCTACTTGTGTGCAAACTTTCCTTATTTCGTGACCAAATTTTGTTCCTGCAACTAGGTCATTAAATGAATGGGTCTCTAGATGAGGAGCTATGCGTACTATGAGCATCACAATGTTCAGGACACAGAATGGTCAAGGAAACCACTGTGGTGACTCCACTTTTATTTGGATAGCTCTTACGTGCAGTACTGTAATGTATAACTATACAACTATAGTACTTTATAGTACAGTTATCAAAACTTACAGTACTATATAAACTGTACCCCAAAAAACACATTGAAGATCCATAAAAATGATATATAGAACTGTACTAAAAAAAGCCAGAGATGGTAATTCAGAAGTCATTAACAGCAGGTTGTTACCTGAGGAATAACTGTGACTTGTCTCAGGCTGAGTGTGGTGGCACATGCCTGTAATCCTAGGAGGCCAGAGCAGGAGGTTGGTGAGCTTGAGTCCTGTCTGAGCAGCTTGGTGAGACCTTATCTCAAAATACAAAATTAAAAATCTAGGGATGTTCCCCGGTGGTAGAGTACCCAGATTTGGTCCCCAGTACTGGGGGAAGGGAGAGAGCAGAGAGCTGTGAATGGCGGAGTTGGCAATCTGGAGGGAGGGCCCCGCAGTTAGTCTCTGTGGCCTCTGGAAGGTGTGGCAACACCTCTTTAATTTTGATGCCGGGAATAGAGCTCACAGCTCGTGTGTGCTACCAGGTGCCTTACTACTGAGCTGCATCCTAGCCCTTGAGTTACATGGTGACAGATGAGATGAAAGTGCTTGACTTACTGCAAAGGAAGAACTGGGGATTTTTTCAAGGGATAAAGGGGTTCTGCTGGAATCTGTGAACAGGCAGTAGACTCACGTGCCACTAGAAAAAGCCATCCAGAGCTGAGGCCACTTTCTCAGACTTCTCATCCCAACTGCTCCCTAATATTTCCCTCCCTCACCTTCTGCCTCCATAAGAGCAGGAGTGTTTGGCCTGGCCTTTCCACCCCAGCCTGTCAGAGAGTGATTACACGTCCCGTTTTTAACCCACGTACCCAGAAGAGAGACACTTGCCAGCTTATGTAGCAGGGTGCACCTGTTGCTGCGCCGTGGCAGTGGCATGAGAGCCCATGGGCCCCTGCGCAGGAGCGAAGGTGGACACACTGCCATTGCCCGTGCGGAGGGAGCAGCATCTGCACTAGGAGCAGCGTGTGTGGGAGGCCAGATGCAGGAATCGCTGCCTGCGGGAGAGAAGAGGCAGGTGATCATGGAGCACGGAGGGTGCCTGCAGCCGGGTGGGAGGAGGACAGGCGGGGTGGGCTCTCTCGTGGGGCACAGCCATGGCTTCACCCGGAGAAGTTTGCCCTGTTTGACCAGGGGCAGTAGAGTCACTGAAGGTCTTAAGAGGACGAATGATCTGAGTTGTACTTTAGGAAGATTAATCTTTGCCTTAGTATCCAAGGTGTGTGGACTGAGAAATGATGCAGGGGTCACAGTGAGAGGCTGGATTTTCTCCCAAGAATGTGTAGCGGAGAGTGAGAGGGTGGGGTCGCCAGCCTGTCTGGTCTGCCAGCTTGTGCAGATATCTCCCTCCCAGTCGGATGTTCCCTGGTGTGATCCTGCCCGCCATGCCCTCATCCCCCACCTGTGCCAATACTGAGGTACTGAGGTAACCACTTCTGAAGAGCCCGCCTTCAGGCTGCCAGTGTGGGCCGCTTTGAGGTCCACCTGTTCTAACACTACAGAGTGCTGAGCAGCATTTATGTTCGGGGTCTTCCCCATTTGTCACTTTCTCCTGAAACAGATGTCAATGCCAATGGTGTCATCTCGAGGAGACGTGGAGAGCGTCCGCCGCTGCCTGGCCCACAGCCTTTTCATGAGCACTGCTGAGCTGCAGCCTGACGGTACCTACGCCACCACGGACACCCACCAGCCAGTGGCCATCCACCCCTCGTCTGTCCTCTTCCACTGCAAGCCGGCCTGCGTCGTGTACACTGAGCTGCTCTACACCAACAAGTGCTACATGCGGGACCTCTGCGTGGTGGACGCTGAGTGGCTGTACGAGGCCGCCCCCGAGTACTTCCGGAGAAAGCTGAGAACCGCCAGAAGCTGAGCCACCCCAGGGGCTGCCGGACAGCCGGCGCCTGAGCTGGACTGTCCTCATAGCCGACCATGGGGTCAGCACCTGGAGACGCTGCAAGTGTCCCTGCAGCTGAATGTGCCGTTTAGACCTGGAAACTGCAGTGTGGCTTTTGGTTCTTGCTGGGTGACTTTGGGTAACTTAGTTAACTTCTGCACCTCCTTTTCCTCATCTTCCACATAGGGGATAATAATCCAAGCATCAGGATCACAAAGTCTAGACAAAATGAGTGCATAGTACTCAGTCCTGCCTGGCGCAGAACAGACGTATGTGAACTGTGAGTCGTGTGATGTCATCGTTCTCTACATGGTAATGTGAGAGAAGTACTACGACAGAATCTCCTGAATTCATGTGACTAAAGAAGATTTTCTAGAAAGAAGCCTTAGAAAGTCTCAGAACTTGGATGTTCTTGATTCTACTTTTTTTTTTTTTTTGATGGTGCTAGGGATTGAGCCCAGGATCGCGCGTGTGTGTGCGTGTGCGTGTGTGTGTGTGTAAGCCAGGTATGATGATATACATATCTGTATCTCAGCATCCTGAAGAGTGAAGCAGGAAGCTCACCATAAGTTCTAGGCCAACGTGAGCCACATAGCGAGACTGTCTTGGAGAAAAGAACAAAATGGTTGGTCTCAGTGGTCTCTATTCAGGGCCTAGGAAGTTCTTTGAAATCCTTACCTGACCAGGCACCTCCGTGGGGGTCTCACTGGTCTACAGCTGTGTACATCTGACTCAGTCTTCATAAGCACTAGCCATGGTCTTGCAGCCACTTTTTTTTTTTTTTTTTTTTTTTTTTTTTGGCCGGTTTTCAGGGATGTCTGGGCATTTAGGATTTATTTCTGTTAGAAATGGTCCTCCGGGCCAAATGGGATTTGACAGAATCTGTGTACCATACTTTGTAGAATTTTTGGACTACTTCACAGATCAGTTCATTCTTACCGTTACTGTCTGCAAAGTTCTCTAGAAAGATTTTTTGCCCCTTTTAAGTATATATTTCTCAATCATAATAGCGGGCAAGGATGTGTAGCCTGACTTAGTAAAAAAACAATGTTTCTAATAAAACATTCATCATGCATGCTGGGGATTTAGGTCACGCCTATAATCCTAGCACTCGGGAGGCAGAGGCAGGAGGATTGCTATGATTGAGTTGGAGGCTGAGCTCAGGACCAGGCTGAACTACAAAGTGAGACCCTGTCTCAAAAAACATAAAAAAAAAAAAAGCACTCATCATGCTAATTTTAAAAAGGGAGGAGTTGGGAAATTTATTCCTCAGCTAGTCATTTTCTTCATATGTTCCCCAGCAAATTAGCTAAAGGTGTTCTCTAGGTGAAGGAAAACTTCGCTTAGAATAATTTATGTTCAGTTTCAGTAACTGAACAGTTTTCTAGAAATGTATGAGTGTTCTTCTGTGAGGAGTAAAGGTAAGCAGCTTTTAAGTAGCTCTCATGTTTCTGTATAGAAATATCTTTATCACTGTAATGTAGAATTTTAATGCAGTAGTTTTCTATTGGGCTTTTTGAAAGTTGATTTTTAATATGGTTGCTCAGGGATTAAATCAGATGGAAAATGCATCCTGACTCCACATGTCAGTACAGTGAAATAAATGGTTATTTTATTGAGCTTCAGGGGTTAGTGCACTTTAAGTTCAAACATTAAGAAGATTAAGTGTTTCACAGAGACTCCATACAGTCTTGCCCTATTTCTCAGTTGGTAAAACTTCTTAGGGTATGATCCGTCTCTTCTGCCCAGTGAAGTCTGTCTCCAGGAATCACCAGTTCCCAGGAGCTGCTTCTGTGAATAGGTGCCCCCACACACGTGCTCTGCATCCTGCCTGGGTGTTTTTTGTTTTTAGTGGCCCCCCATTTTGGAACGTGACAGCTGGAGTGACGCTTCATTCTAGGGGAGGGTGAGGAGCACCCGGCCTGTGCTGAGAGCCCTTCATGCTGCCACTCAGCCAGTGAGAGACGCTGAAATGGAAACAAGTCTCTGCTCCACGAGGTAAATCCAAGCCATGGAGCCACCCCAAACTGAGGCCGTTGTTACTTGAATATGTAAAGAAATGCTGCACTTGTGGGAAAACAAGAATTTTCTTGTACTATATCTGATAAGATATAGTTTGCAAGAAGAAACAGTTGGTTTAGGATCATGTTGTAATTTGAGTCGTGTTAATTCAGACAACTAAACATCAGGTCTTGTATGTAATGCTGAAATTTGCACTCAACTATCAAATACATGAAAGTGAATCTCGGACATAATACTGTGTGGCTTCTTTGTTGAGTCTCCTTTCCATTATTCATAGAAAGCTGCTTAGGAAAGATGAAGTATTGGTCTTATTGCCACTTACTTGATAAGCCATACTTTCTTGGTACCTTATATATTTTGTGTATCCGAGGAACACAGGGGTTTTTTTTGGCTTTTTTGTTTGTTTGTTTTTTGAGACAGGGTCTCACTTTGTAGTTCAGGCTGGCCCTGAGATCAGCCTCAAACTCACATCACAGCAATCCTCCTGCCTCTGCCTCCCAAGTGCTGGGATTACAGGCATGAGCTATCACGCCCGGCACTGTGGTAAGTGGTGCTGATTGCTGCTGGGGCGTGAGTCACCACGCCTGGTAATGTGGTTGCCTGGGGATCAAACCTGGGCTCATTGCGCTTGCAACGCAGGCACCAGAGCCCTGATTGTTTATTCTTTTTTTTTTTTTTTCCTGAGACAAGGTCTTCCTTTTGTAGTCAGGCTGGCCCTCAGCTCAGCCTTGAACTCACAGCAGTCCTCCCGCCTCTGCCTCCCAAGTGCTGGGATTACAGGCGTGAGCCACCACGCCTTGCTGATTGTTTATTGTTAACCCAAATCTGGTAAACCATAGCCTCTTACCTCCAGGAAAAAGGATGTTCACCAGAATTTGTATGCAAAGTTGGAGGATACATAAAGAGGACAACTGCATTTATTCACAGATACTACCTTTCAGAATGTCACAACTGGTGTAGAGGCTAGGTACCAGCTGTGCCAAGGAAACCTGTGCTGAAACAAAAATGAAGCGCGTTTGGATGCATACAAGATGAGCTCCTTTCCGGTGAAAGCTAGGTTGCAAGAAGGTGTCTAATGGAAAGTGACCCTGAAGTCCCGGTCTGGAAGAGTTGGAGGCGGAAGGAGCGCGTTTCGCGTAGTCGGAAACGCAATTCGACCACAGTGGTTGGAGAAAATTGACGTCAGCCGCGGACTCCGCGATCGGATTGGAGACGCCCCGGGTGCGCCGCAGGCTCCCGGCAGAGGGCGCTCGCCCGCCACGGTGCCTTCGCTCCGCCCCGCGTCGGAGCCCAGGTGCTTCCTGGTCAGGGGCGGGGCTTCCGGCGTCTTTAAGTCACGGGGTGTCTCTGCCCCGCTAGTTCTTTGCACTCGCACGTGTGCAGCTTCCCTAGCCGTCTTCGCGATGTTTCCCCTGTTACGCCGCGTGCCCCGCACCCTGGGCACCGCCGTCGCAGGTCTCCGTGTCGCCCTGCCGGCTCCACCGCTCCGGCAGCTGCTACAGCCGGCCCCCCGGCCAAGCTTCCGGCCCTTCGGGCTGCTGTCGGTGCACGCGGGGTCGCCGCGCCGGCCAGGCCTCCTGCAGCCTCCCGGGCCGTGCGCCTGCGGCTGCGGGCTCGGAGCGCTGCACACCGAAGGTGAGGTTCGCGTCTCGTGCCAGGGGCTGGCGTGGTAGGGCGTGGGGAGGGGTCGGGCGGGCGGGCCCGGAGCCAACTGTCTGAACGCGTCCCGGGTCCGGCCACCGGGTTGAACCCGCGCGAGCTCATTCCTGCTTTATCCAGCAAGGGTTTCGGGGTTAGGGTGAAAAAAGGGATAAAATTAAGGACCAGGATGCAGCTTCATTCCTGGTCTCTTGAAAATGGATCTTTGGGAAGGTTTAAAGCAGGCAGTTGAGGACTGGGATTTTACCTCAGTGATTCCGGCGCCTGTCTTACAAGCGCTAGGACCCAGGTTCGATCCCCGGTAACCACATACAATACTGGGTGTGGAGACTCACGCCCAGCAGCAATCAGTACCACATACCACAGTGCCAGACGCTGTGGCTCACGCCTGTAATCCCAGCACTCGGGAGGCAGAGGCAGGAGGATTGCTGTGATGTGAGTTGGAGGCTGATCTCAGGGCGAGCCTGAACTACAAAGCGAGACCCTGTCTCAAAATAAAGTAGGCAGTTGAAAGTGTGATGTCTTCTGGCAAGTGGGAGACAATAATGGGGAATTTTCTTGTGTCGTAATGAGAAGTGGCAATTATTACAAATAACTTTTCCGAAATTGAATTACCTTTCTACCTAATATATTTTTACTGAGGCCTTTTTTTTTTTTTGAGACAGTCTCACTTTGTCTCTCAGGCTGGCCCTGAGCTCAGCCTCCAACTCACATCACAGCAATCCTCCTGCCTCTGTCTCCCGAGTGCTGGGATTACAGGCGTGAGCCGCCACGCCCCACACTGTGGTATGTGGTACTGGTTGCTGCTGGGCGTGAGTCTCCACACCCTGTATTGTATGTGGTTACCGGGGATCAAACCCAGGTCCTTGTGCTTGTAAGACAGGCGCCGCAACCACTGAGCTAAATCCCCGGCCCCTTTTCTGAGGGTTTATAAAGTGGACTGGACTAAAAGTTGAGCAGCCCATGTGGTAAAAGACTGGAAAGGAGTCGGGGATTTAGCTCAGTGGTTTCAGTGCCTGCCTGGCAAGCGCGAGGTCCTGAGTTTGATCCCTGGTAGCACATACTACATTGGGGAGGCAGAAGTAGTAGGATTGCCCTGAGCTACATAGTAGAGGGTCAATCTGAATTATAAAGCCAGATCCTGTCTCAAAAAAAAAAAAAAAAAAGATTAGTAAAGAATGCAAGGCCAGATTTCTAATTGCACTTAACCTGGGTAATTGTATTATTTTCGACTAGTTGACTTTTCTTAATCATCTGACCTTTCTAGGAGACAAAGCATTTGTTGAATTTCTTACTGATGAAATTAAAGAAGAAAAAAAAATCCAGAAGCATAAGTCCCTTCCCAAGATGTCTGGAGGCTGGGAGCTAGAAGTAAATGGGACAGAAGCTAAATTAATGCGGAAAGTTGCTGGGGAAAGGTAAGTACTAGTTCAGGGACTGGGGTCTCCAGGGCACTAGGTCCATGACCCTGTGAGACCCGACCCAGGCTGTATCCAGAACGTGTATTGGGTTAGGTCCAATACATGGTTTTTTAGTGGCCAAAGAATTCATCTGGACAGTTTCATAAGCTCTAGGAAAAGTTCATTCACTCTTTGATGTGGGCTCGATAGTATAGTGGTAATAAATAGCATAAAGTAGCAAAACGTAGGCGGTTGGAATGATATATAGATCATTCCTTACTGGTGAGAAAGCCAGTGCTGCCTAAACTGGTGTGAATTCAGGAATTTGTTTTTTAAGACAGGGTCTGATTATGTGCTTTAGGCCAGTCTTTAACTATGTAGTACCTCAGGTTGGCCTCAAACTCACAGTGACCCTCTTATCTCAGCCTCCACAGTGCTGGGGTCACATCTGCTGTATTCAGAAACCTTTGAAGTACTGACAGGATAGGTTTGATCTCTGGTTTACAATTCTGATAAAACAGGCCCCTGAGATGCTACTTTTATGGTAGGCAAAAACGGAACACTGTGGCTCATTGAGTAACAGAATGAGGTTGGAGTGTAGGAACGAACAAGGTAGACAGTTCACAGTTCAAAACTAGTTTTGCTCCCCCTCAAGATAAAGATTTATCATCTAGCTTTTTTAAATAACTTCATTGAGATTTATGTTCCTTAAAATTCACCTTTATATTAAAATGTACAGTTCAGTGGTTCTATGTATTTATAAGGTTGAACATCCACCATGATCTCGCAATGTAGCCCACGCTGGCCATGAACAACCGGCCTTGAACTGTGCATTTCCAGCCCTGGGATCATAGGCATGCCACAACATGCCTGGGTAGAGAAAAAAATGGGGAGGGGGCAGGGGGAGGAGCTTTTACGAGGGAATGAATTGGTGACCTTGCGCTGTTGAGGCAGGCAGGCGCCAGAACCACTGAGCTAAATCTCTGGTCATGGAGGAGAATTGTTAAAGGGCTCCTGCTCATCCCTCTGACCTCTCAGCTGCTCACTTCTGCATATGGAGGGTTCCCTGAAAGACCAGAGCACCATGTCTGCTGGCTCTGGCCTGAAATTCAGGCTGGCCTTGAACTCATCCTCCAGCCTCAGCCTCCCAAGGGCTGGAATCACAGGCCTGTGCCCTGCCCAGGCCCCACCCTCATTTGAAGTTCTACAGATAATTCAGTTTAGAGATAGCAAGCAAAGACTGATGGATTATTTCAACAATTAAGTATTAGTGAGTTAAAGCTACACTCTGCTTATTTTTTCTTTCTAGGATCACCGTCACATTCAATATTAACAATAGCATCCCCCCAACATTAGATATTGAGGAGGAGCCCTCGCAGGAACAGAAGGGTGAAGAACAGGAGGTAAGCTCCGCCTGCCCTTGTGTCAGTCAACCGGCCCAGAAGCTGGAAGAGAAGGCAGAGGGCATGTGTCCCTGGGACGTAGGTAGAGTAGTCATGGCTCCGGTGCGTGGCGGCTCCCTCTTCCTGGGCGCTGCGTACTTTGTCTTGGGGGCTCCAGCTTTACAGTGGGGCCTGTAGTCTCTTAGTAGAAAGGAATGGCAAGTTTCTAGGACAGGGAGATGTTTGAAGAGAGTGTATCCTTTATGTTCTTACTGTGTCAGAAGCTAGCAATAAATACCAAGCCATTTAACTAAAGTTATCAGTCAGGTGAGATCATTCCTTAGTTGGTTGTTCTGGTGGTATCTTTATGGTGCCGTCTTCAGATGTCTTAGGAAGTAGTGAGCCTGGCCTGGAAAGCAATCAGTATGGGGGCCCCAGGGTCCTGAGACCACCTGAGCAGCCCTATATTCTCCTTAACTAATAGGAAGAACAGAGCACCCTGGTGTGCTTGTCTTCGCCACCCCTGCAGGCATATGCCTGGTTTAGACTCGGTCTGCACCCAGAGTCACCATCAGCGGGAGAGCTGCTCCCACTAGGATGACCGCTTAGCCCGAGTCAGGTGTGCCAGGCTTTGAGCCTAGTCTGTGATAAAGGACACGCTGGAAAGAGGTGTAGGCCACCTGTGTGTTGTGCAGATAGAGAAGCAGCCCAGAAAAAAACGACTGATCTAGAGCTGTTAAGGGATGGGATTTAGCTCTGGTTCTGGCACCAGCCTCACACAGTCCCGAGTTCATTCCCTGGTACCAAAAAAAAAAAAAAAAAAACCTCACTTAACTGGTAAAGCTGAGGCTGGAATTCAGACTTAATTCTAAACTCATTGTATTCTTTTTTTCAAAATAGGGTGCAAACAGAAGTGAGACATTGTTCAACACTGTTCCAAGGTTCTTCTTTGGGAACACTAGAGCATTAGACTATTAAGTGGCTAAATACTGTAATATCCAAACAGCAGCCATCACCTGCTGTGGCCTGAGACCTTCGGTTCAGGCATGGGCCCTGTCCGACAGTGGCATATAATGACTTGTTCTTGTTTCCCCAGCCTGAACTGACATCGACTCCCAATTTTGTGGTAGAAGTTACCAAGAGTGATGGGAACAAGGCCCTTGTACTGGATTGCCATTATTCAGAGAATGAGGTACGTGGGGAAATGCCAGCCCTCTGAGCCCCAGGACAAGGAATGTTTCCTAGGATCTTCCTGGCCCCTTGTAGCAGATACCACAGACTGCCCAGGCCAGAGCATGGGAGAGAGGCAAGGTGTGGAAGGAACAAGGTTACAGCGCCATGAGTTTCAGGTTCCAAAGCCTTTCTTTGCAGGTATCTGGTTTGTCCTAGAAATCCCGTCAGTTTCCCTAAATACTGTTTCTTCTCAGGTTGGAGAAGAGGAAGAGGCTGAGAGTGACATTTTCTCTATCAAGGAAGTGAGCTTCCAGGCCACAGGCGAGTCTGAATGGAAGGACACTAATTACACACTTAACACAGATTCCCTGGACTGGGTGAGTGCTAGACAAGATGGAGCATTTCGGTAAATGTTAGATTGTCCTTCAGTGCTAACCGAGTGTTTCTCCTCGTAGGCCTTGTATGACCACTTAATGGATTTCTTGGCTGACCGAGGCGTGGACAACACCTTTGCAGATGAATTGGTGGAGCTCAGCACAGCCCTTGAGCATCGGGAATACATTACGTTTCTTGAAGACCTCAAAAGCTTTATCAAGAGCCAATAGTTAGTGACACTGAATGAAGGCCTTAATTTTATGGCCCAGAGAATAAAACCTACCCTGACACCAACACATGCACTTCGCAGTGGTTATCACCTAACATCCTGAGGGAAAAATAGCAAATTTAAATTATTGCTGTTGGATTTTATTTCTAGATTTTTTTTGTATGACATAATAATAGACATTAAAATTGTTTATCTCCTCCAAAGTAGTTTGTCTTTTTCTAGTTCTTCAGTTCTCATCAAAACACAAGAGTAGAAGTGTTTGAAAAGTTTTAATAAAAATAAATTAGGAATAAGAAGTCTGTATGTTCAAGGGCTCTTCTCAGGTGCAATGAGTTGTTTTCAACCCAGCAAAACAGTGAGTTTAGGCTCAGGCTACAGGATCACAGCCCAAGTGTCACAAGCCTGTATTGAAACAAAACAAGTTGGCATACATTGAATTCTAGCCATGAAATTTATATTTTTAAAAGTTGTCCCCAATAATGAGATTTAGACTGTAATCAGAATTCCTACACATTGCATGGTGCCACACAAGTTAAGCTGTGGTTAGAAATCAAAAATTGTGAAGAGGCCACTGAAAAGCCCTGCTCTGACCTCCTGGTCTTCACACAGCTGGCTTTGTGTGCCAGGGGTTAGTGGACACCAGTAATCCTAGCACTCGGGGATGCTGAGTTCAGCCGTGTGTAGCAAGAGTATGAGACTGTCTCAAAAAGGGGCTGTGATAGATGAAAAAGGTCATAGATGTGTAAAGACAGTATCTTTTCTCTGATTTTAAACAAAATGTAAATGGGTTCTAGAATGTATGGTAGATACTGTAAAATAGAAAATATTCAAAGGGAAATGGGGGTGGGGTTAAGTAATGAGAAAGAAAATTGTGATGGTAGAAAAAAAAGCTTATGTATATAAGGTGGGGTTGTAGGTTGGGTGAGGAAAAAAGAAGTCTTAACATATACTAGTACAAATGGTCAATACTGAGTGTGATCATGATATAAAAAATGTACCTGTTTCACAATAAAATTAAATGTTTAAAAAGGGGGGCCTAGGGGTGTTCCAGAGAAGAAAAAATGCCTTTGAGTCAAGGCTTTCAGTTAGCAATGGAGGCTCTAAACTAATCAAGTCCAACAGATTTAAAATCCTCAGCCTTGAGAACCAGTGATCAGAAAAATTAAAACGATAGCTTGGAGCCCCAAAACAGGTAAATAAAATTGAAATGCACAGAGGGAAAACCCATGGACGTTTGCCAGAGGCAGAACCAGGAGGCCCATTAGTCCCACTAGACCTTTCCTGATTCAGAGCATCTGAGTAAAACTCACCTGCTTCTTGCTCGCTGAGCCATCACTAATCTTAGCAATCCTCAGTCCTAACCTTGACTCTGCATCGGTAAATAATTTGGCTATCTTTGGAAGACACTAGGACCCTGCACACAGGTAGCTTAGCACATTCCACCCTGGTACCTACCTTTCAAATACTGTCACATCTCATGGATTCCTAGCCCATTACATGCTGCCACTTTCTGTAACCACACCTATTATCTACTTCATCCTGTTTTGTCACACCTGAGTTGTCACTCAGAGCTAGAGTCTAATCCTGGGGCATGGTGAAGACCAGCCAAGAGACAAAGCTGTACTTTTCTGCACTATATCCATCTGCAAAAGTGGGGCCAGGATGGCCATTCAGGTCTTAGGACCAGGACCTGCTCCTGGAGCTCAAGAGCACTGATGCTAAGATCAGGGGTACAGCCAGACTCCATCCCCAGAGCAGAGCTCTGGGCTGCCTTGTCCTGGGCTGCCTCGTCCCTTTCTCTTTCCAGGAATGACTCTTTTATTAGTTGAAGTGACTTAGGACCTTTACTTTTCTATAAATCCTTTAGAATATACACTGCATTAAACATTTACTTATTTCTAAGCCATGATTTCCACCAGGATGGGGACAAAACCAACCACTGAACCTGTGCCAGCCCCTGAAAGGGTCCCCTGGAAAACTTACCGCACAGGTCATGAGAAGACTGGGCTTTTCTTCTGTCCTGTCAGGGACTGAGAACTCTGGGGTATGCGAACAGTGTGCACTGTGGTCATTTAAACTGGCCTCTAAGCAGGCACGAAGCTTCTGTTCTGTCAGCTCTGGGGACTGAAAAAAATTTTTTAACCATAAACGTAGTTACCTGATAGTCAACACGCTGAAAAGCCTGATTCTTCGTGGTCAACCACTATAACTTGCTCTCTCTGTGACAGCGTGATGCCTTGGAGCTTTATAAACACTCTTGCACCCACGACTGTGCCAAGATCTCTTAACCAGTCTTCAATTAACCACAGCTACAGAACACACTGGGTGCTGCTCGTGGCAAGAGCATTCAGAGCCGGCAGGCCTCTTCCTAACCTCCCAGCCCCACCAGCCCAGTGATCCTTACCAGGAACCAGTAGCCTCTGCTCCTGGGTCTCTTTGTACTACAGGAACTTATGACTGTAATGCTGCAATTACTTCTTATGTAAACTAGAGATACTATAGAGGGGGACAAAAGCTTCATATGTGTGACAAGCAGAAAATTTAAGATTATTTAAAAAGATAAGTTGCTTTTAAAAAAATAAGCAATCGAATTAAACATTGGCAAGAAAAATTCTGCAGCTGCACACTCAGCTCCTTGATCAACTTGTTACAAAGCTCCACTAAATCACATGGCTCATCTGCCTATCTCTGGACTGTGCATCACAGGGATCATTCATCTTCCACTTCAACCATCTGTCAATAGCTTGGCAAACTTGTGGTCCTCACCACGTTGGAAAAGAGGACTTCTATATCTGAAGATCACCACTGCCTATGTTCTGAATAATAGTGTGTCTCCATAAACAGATTTTTTATGGGAGATTGGCTATGAGTGTTTCCGATCCTCAACTGGGATCTCCAAAGAGCTGAAGATCTGTTTGCCGATTTCCATACTGAATACAATTCCCGCCACAGCTGATGGGAAGCGATCAGTGTTACATCACTGATCACGAAACCAGTAAAGAGATGTGCACAGCTGGCTCCAGCCCCCCTGGGGGTTCTTCAGATAAGCAGCCGTGCATGGGAAGACGTACCACCTCATCTCCGTGTGGAACCCTTACCTGAGAGGGGATGGAGAGGCCACACTGACACACCACCATGTCCCCTACGATTCTCAAGTTGTACCTGCAAGTAGAATTAGCATCCTAGGTCATCATGGCTCCCCAGACCTTCTCAGGCAACAAATTTTGGGGAAGTGACGTTGTTCCACACACCTTGGTGGAGAGGGTGGGAACCAATTAACGCTGGAAAAGTTTTGAAAACTCTTACTTTGTACATACAGGACAGATGAGGGAGTTTGCTTCCCACTCAGCTAGCATGATGCTGAGACACTTTTCATCAAACTGCAAGCTCTTCTCATACTCGCTGATTATGGACTGTTCTGCAGGGCAGACAGTAGGAGCGCCTTACTGTGCATCCCCAGAGCTGCCCAGTACTTCATGCCCCACTTCCCATTCCAAGGCAAAAGGGAAAGATTTGGGCAAAGCCACACTGCCAGCCACTAGAATCCACTGTATGGATGGAGATGAGGCTGGAGCCACTGTGCCCATATAGTCAGCACCATCTAGTCAGACCATATAGTGGCCAGCACCACATAGTCAGACCATCCTTCTATATATACTGCTTCTTTATAAGCAAAAGAAGTGAAGTAGGCTAAGGGACAAAGAAGTAACTTTCATATATCTTTTGGGGCCACAGCAACAGAAATGCAGAGATGTCAGGGTTCAAAGGCACTAAAGAAAGCTGACCCTTAACAGTGCATTTATTTCTATAGCTATTACTACTACTATTTTTTTTTTTCCGGTACTGCAGATCAAACTCAGGTCTACGCTTCCCAGATAGAGCTACATCCAAAGCTATTACTACTTTTTTTTTTTTTTTAGGTGTTTTTAAGACAGGGTCTCCCTTTGTAGTTCAGGCTGGCGCTGAGCTCAGCCTCAAATCACATCACAACAATCCTACTGCCTCTGACTCTCCAGTGCTGGGATTACAGGTGTGAGCCCCCATGCCTGGCACTGTGGTATGTGGTACTGATTGCTGCTGGCATAAGTCTCCACACCCAATATTGTATGTGGTTACCGGGGATCAAACCCGGGTCCTTGCGCTTGCAAGACAAGCGCCAGAACCACTGAGCTAAATCCCCGGCCCTATTACTACTTTTTAAAGTATAAGTCTTGCTATGTTCCCCATATTGGCCTCAAATTCCTGGGCCACACGATCTTCCCACCTTTGCCTCCTGACTAGCTGGGACCATAGGCACAAGCCACTGTGCCCAGCTTCACCTACTAATATACATGCAAAGAGAGAATAAACATGGAAGCTGGATTCACAAAACAAGTTTTGCTCCCCACATCCTCCACTTACTCACTACGTGATCAGCGTGAGAATACCACTTTCTGTTCTCTCTAGTACTACTTTGTGAGGTAGCCACACAGACAAAATAGTAATATGAAAGGAGTTTTTAGTTAGTACCAAGTCTAGCAGACTCGGCTTTGGAAAGACAGCCAAAACTTCAGAGTAAAAAATGAGACTTCTAGATACATGCCTGAAAAGGGAAGTAGAAGAATAGGAATTAAGAGCTAATCCTAAGGCAGAGGATGTAGCTCAGTGGCACTGCACCTCCTGGCAAGCACAAGGTCCTGAGTTTGATCCCTGGTACTGGAAAAAATATCTCAAGAACTAAACTAATTCTGATTTAAGGAAAGGAGCATCACGGTAGCTAAATACAGGTAGAAAGAACAACTTCTGAGATTACCCTCATTAATCAGCTCCTGTTGGATTTCCTCCAGCACAGCCAAGTCAATCGACAACCCCAACTGCAAGAGAAAGTAGAGTCATCTGAAGTCTGAGATACTGATTTGCCACCAAGCCCCACGATGTCTCCTACTTGAGGGGTAGCAGGAAGAATCTACACCCATCTGATAAAGCCAGTGTAATCTGACAGAATTTGCTCACAATGGGGTAACGTAGTTATGCAGAGAAAGAAAGTCGTCAACAAAGATCAGACCACCCAGTGGCAAAATAACACTATCAAATTTGGGAAAGACACATAGAAGACAGCAGGTAGGTATATGCTCTTCTGAGGCTATGAGACCACAGGAAAGTCCCTAGTCTCTGTAAACTTCAGTTTCAGCCTCTGTGCAGGGGACTAAACACTACCTGAGACAGCTAGCATGAGCACTCTCACTGTGGTTGAGCACTCAGCATACTGTAGGACACATAGATGCCACTGAATAATGCATTATTCTTACACAATGCCTTTATGATTTCAAAGCACTTTTCCATATTTTGTTCCATAGTCTTCAAAATGCTGACATTATCTTCTCCATTTTATAAATGGGACAGCTAAAGTTCCCAGGCAGTGAAGAGTTGTAGCAAAAGCAGAATGAGAATTCCAGAACTCCTGACTTCCAGGCCAGTGCTCTTTCTGACACACCATAAATGGTTTCTTATCCACACTCAGCTTCCAAATCTGGTTGAAACTGGAATCAAAATGTTCCTGGAGGGGCCGGGGAGTTAGCTCAGTGGTTCCGGCGCCTGTCTTGCAGGTCCAAGGGCCCGGGTTCGATTCCCCGGTAACCACATAACAATACTGGGCGTGGAGACCCACACCCAGCAGCAACCAGTACCACATACCACAGTGCCGGGCGTGGTGGCTCACGCCTGTAATCCCAGCACTCGGGAGGCAGAGGCAGGAGGATTGTGATGTGAGT
>PVIR01030745.1:0-20007 GCA_004026965.1 Petromus typicus | reverse complement strand
TTTGTACCAGTATAAGACACAACTTAATTCTCATTTTTTCCCATAGCCCCACCCACCCTACCACCCCCCCATATATATAAAATTTGTTTCCTTACTTTTTTGTTACAATCTCAACATTGTCCCCTTTCACCTTATTTTACATTGAGCATTTTCTATTTCACAATATATAACATACAATGCTAGGACTCATTTACATCTAGGTTCCAAATCTTGAGACCTGACGTTAGCATGTCTTGTGGATTTTGTTCTTGTCCTCTGATCATCCTTCCTTCCCATTGTCAGGTTTGATGGCTGCATCCTGAAGCCCCGTTTGTCTGGGGAATGCTGCCCTCTACTGGTGGGCTGCAGGACACTCAGCAGTTTGCAAGGATTTGATCACTATGGAAACTGATAAAGCTATATGGAGCCAGTTGTAAAAGTTTTCTATAGTATCTAACTTTATGATTCAGTAAAGACCTTTTGCTATGAAATAAATTGTCAGCATTGGAAATTATCCAAATAGCTACACTTGTGTTGTGGCTTTTGCTGTAACAGTAAAAGACTAATATCTAGGTGTCCAGCACTAATTAATCATGTTTCCAGGAAAGAGAATTACTTTAACTGCTAAAATTGACCATGTAGAGGGCAGCTATGGAGAGTAAAAATACTTAGCACAGAGCAAAAACCAGGCAGAATATACCATTTGCAGCCATGGAGGGTATATCTCTGTAGGATGAGAGCTAACCTCAGCTCTTCAAAAGGAGTTGTCAAAACTGAGATGTATCCTTTATATTAGTATTGTTAGTAAACAGTGAAGACAGAAAGATTATCTTCATGATTGACAGCATAACTCAAATATAGAATTTGAGTTGCAAGATGACCAGGTGCAGTGTAAAAACTACTTTTTGATCTCTTCAGCTGTTCCTATTCTTCTGTCAGTGACTCTAGGTTTTTTCTGGTTTTCTGAAATTGTTACAAATGTTCCCACGATCATGTTTATACACTTATCTTTGTTATCATCTGTGAGTAGTTGTGTAAGATAGAGAGGACTAATGGGGCTCAGATTAAAAGGGTATGTGCAAGCACTGTGCCGGGCGTGATGGCTCACATCAGTAATTCCAGCATTCAGGAGGCAGAGGCAGGAGGATTGCTGTGATGTGAGTTGGAGGCTGAGCTCAGGGCCAGCCTGAACCACAAAGCGAGACCCTGTCTCAAATTAATTAATTAATTAATTTAAAAAATGAGTATGTGCAGTTTAAATTTTAATAGAAACTATAAGCAGTTTTTCCAGCTGTATGTTAATCACCAGGATTACATGGATGTATTCATTTCCTTAGGCCTTTTTCAACACTGAAATGCCCTGAATATTTCTTGTTTTTTGCCAACTGATAAATTGTTTATAATGTTTTTTTAAATCTTGTTTTTATTAGTAACTTTTTCATTATATTCATATTGATCATGTTAGAAGATCTTTGCGTGGTCATATTCTTTGTTCATTGGTAATTTTGCTTATCTATTTCTTACTGATTTGTAAGAATTCGTTTTTTAACACATACTAATCTATGTGTGTATAAGTGTGTATTTATATTTCAAGGTGGTGTATTTATTAGAAATTAGACATTTAGTAAGGTGTGAGAGTGCACACCTGCAATCCCAGTTACTTGGAAGGGTAAGGCAGGAAGATTTGAACAAGCTTGGGCAATTTAGCAAGACCCTGTCTCAAAGTTAAAAATAAATTAAAAGATTTGAATATGTAGCTCAGTGTTCCCTGAGTTCAAATTATCTATCCTCAGTAAAGTTCCCATTTGCGGGCTGGGGATTTAGTTCAGTGGTTCCGACGCCTGTCTTGCAAGCACAAGGGCCTGTGTTCCATCCCCGGTATAACCACATACAATACTTGGCGTGGAGTCACGCCCAGCAGCAACCAGTACCACATTCCAGTGCCGGGTGTGGTGGCTCACTCCTGTAATCCCAGCACTCGGGAGGCAGAGGCAGAGGCAGGGGGATTGCTGTGATGTGAGTTTGAGGCTGAGCACAGGGCGAGCCTGAACTACAAAGCGAGACCCTGTCTCAAAAAAAAAAAAAAAAAAAAAAAAAAAAAGATCCCATTTGCCCAAAAGAAGGAGAGATGAAAATCTGGTAATTTTTGGTTAATGGTTTATAGATTTCACGTTATACTTATAGAGTTTGTCCTGCTCCCCCCTTGGTGAAATATAAAAAATATATATTCTATTTTTCTTGTAATACTTTTCTAGTTCAATTTTGTGTGGATGTATGTGATTCATTTATGTCAAGAAATTCCTATTATGTGAGCTAATAACATTTTGCCAAAAGAAAAGAGAATGAGTACTTAATTCAGAAAATGCTAAAAATCAAACAATATGCCTTCTTGATTGATACTACTTTGGGGTTATAGACTTGGAATCAGGCTGCCTTCCTTGTCTGCCCTTTACCCCATTTGTATTTGTCCATTTCTTAACTATGCTTTCTAAAAGTACTAATTATTTTTATTGACAATAATAACTTGTATTTGTAAGGTGTTTCCGGGCCGGGGATTTAGCTCAGTGGTCCGGCGCCTGTCTTGCAAGCGCAAGGGCCCGTGTTTGATTCCCCAGGTAACCATATACAGTACTGGGCATGGAGACTCACACCCTGCAGCAACCAGTACCACATACCACAGTGCTGGGCGTGGTGGCTCAGGCCTGTAATCCCAGCACTCAGGAGGCAGAGGCAAGAGGACTACTGTGATGTGAGTTTGAGGCTGAGCTCAGGGCCAGCCTGAATTACAAAGGGAGACCCTGTCTGAATAAAATAAAAATAAAGTGTTTCCACAACATTCTGGTTTGTTGCTCAGAACATTCTTGAAGCTTAACAATAGGTGTAATTAAAGACTGTAAAATATTAAAGGACAGAAGTTTTCTGACTCCAAGAATTCCTGACTGCACTTTTAGAAAACATATGAATGTTGATCTACAGTAGTCTTCCATTTTTTTTTGTAAAAGATTTATGGCTCAGCACCAGCTTAAAGTATTTTGCATTCTCTGGGAGGGGAACAAATTCCAAAACCTATTCTTCCTAAGGGTTTGTTTGGTGCTTGGGGGAGAAGTTTGGAATTTAATAGAATTATGAAATAGTTTAAATACTGTAGTGCTGCTTGCTTAGTAGTCTTTGGTTTCCAGTGTCTGGCCACTATAAAATGCAGAATTCACTAAATGTACATTCAGGAACCTCTACCCCACACTAGGGATTGAACTTAGGGCCTTTGTATTGAACTGCATTTGCAGACCTTTATTTTGAGACAAGATCTGAGTCACTAAGTTTTCTAGGCTGGGCTGAGTTTAAGATCCTTATGCCTCACCCTTCCAAAGTGATGTGAGTACAGGTGTGTGCCAGTATTCTCAGCTGTGTTCAGGAATTTTAATGCTGCTCTGTATCCTTTTAAAGCCAGGGTTTCATTTCCAGTTCCATATTTGGCTCCTACTCCAGAATGCCATCTATAGGTTCCTGCCCCAGTTGCCTATTCATGAACTATGTATCAAGCAATATTATTTTGCTAAGTGTTCGTTTTCTATTCATTGCTATTGGGGGATGTACTGAGGATTGAACCCAAAGTTTCATGTATGGTAGGCAAGTGCTTTATTGCTGAGCTACATTTCCCAAACCAAAAGTATTTGTAATTCATGTCATGAATGACCAAATTTAAGAGAAATAAATGTTTTGTTTTTAAGAAAAGGTATTATAGTGATGGGGTTTTGAATATCTTAGCCCAGAAATTTAGCAGTTTCTTTTTATGTTCCTTTACCTGAGAAGTCTCAGTGTTGTATGATAAAAGATCCAGGCTCTCCAACTTTATTTTAATTTGACCTGATCAGATATACTCAGTGGAATACAAGTGCTGTATCTTATTTGTTTCACCAGAAATTAGTAAACACCATTAAAAGTATAAACTTGTCTTTGAATTCATAGTTACTATGTTAGAATCAAAAGGGCAAGTAAGATTATATAAAGAACCATTTTTCAGGATTGCCTTAATGCATTTGAGTTTCCTTTCTTTCTTTCTTTTTTTCTTTTGCCTTTAATATTATTTATTTATTTAGGTTTGATATTCTTCCACAGTGGATTAATGAAGGAATGGTATAAAAAAAATATAATAATCCATAGTATACATTGTTGTTCTTAGTTCTACTTTTGTCGCCTTTTAAAAAATTATTATTATTATTATTTGAGTTTTCTTGCATGGTAAATAGGGAAGTTTGCTCTGGGCAGAGTTGTAGAGGCCTTACAGTTATCAGACAGAGGGAATTTTTAATGTGGTAGCCAAGGAAGAGTTATGATTTTATCTCTACAGTCATTTTTGTGCTAAACTGATTTGCAAAGGAGATTTCTGCTTAATGGCTTTTATCTATGTCAAGATAAGCTTGAGAAAAAGAATATTTTTAGGATCCATTCTCTGAACCCGTTGGGCTTGCCTTGCTGGCGCCTCTGACTTTATCTGTCTTTCATCCCACACACTGACCATCAGCTATCTTAAATTCTTTTTTTGTGTGGATTGAGAGTAGTATCAAGTAATTTATGGAATAAACTAATCAGTGCTCCTAGGGGAATCCCTGAGGGGGATAGGTTTTGGAAAATACATGCATATTAATCAGGGTCTTCAGGAAATAAAATTCTTTAACCTAGAAAGTTTCTCATTTTTGCTATGTCTTATTTTAGCTACCTGTTTCTGTAGAACTATAGATTTCTCAGATGCCTGGGTCATATCATTCATTCTTTTTTTTTTTTTGAGACCGTCTCACCTTGTAGTTCAGGCTGGCCCTAAACTCAAACTCACATCACAGCAATCCTCCTGCTTCTGCGCGCCCACCCCCCCACCCCCCCGGCAATCCCCCAGTGCTGGGATTACAGATGAAGTGAGCCACCATGCCTGGCACTGTGGTATGTGGTACTGATTGCTGCTGGGCATGAGTCTCCACGCCCAGTATAATATGTGGTTTAACTGGAGATCGAACCCTGGTCCCTGCTCTTGCAAGACAGGCGCTGGAAGCACTGAGCTAAATCCCTGGCCATATCATTTATTCTTTTTAAAAACCTGTCAAATACCTACTTCTGCTTGGTTATATGGTAGGTTCCAAGAATACAGAGATGAACCAGATCTACTCCCTTTTTTCTGGGAACATTTACACAACTAGTGGATGGACAGGCATACAAAGGCATGAAACTGAAAACTCATAGAATTATAACCTTGAGGGCAACAAAGAATTGAGGAATATTTCTTGGCAGTGTGAAGCCTGAATTAGGTGAGAATTAAATAATTCAGGGAAACTGGTCAAGCAGAAGGCATAGTACATACCAAAGGGACAGTTTGGAAACTGCAAATAATAGTATTTGTTGAGAGCACTGGGAAATGAGAAGAGAGAAGCTGGCAAGACGTGCAATCAGAAGACCTTTGGAAGCTTAGGAAGTATTATTTTGAAGGCAGGAAAAGATTTTAAGTGAAGGGGGCACTGTCTTCTTTCAACTGTTTCAAGAAAGTAGTCAGTGGGAGTGTGCTGTGGAGGAAAGAGAAGTGGAAAAAAGTAGTAAGTAACAAGACCTACTTGTAAAAAACCTTATGAAATAAGCCACATGGGAGATGATAGTGACCGAGAGTATGAAGAAGATAGGAACAAATAGATGGATTTGAGAATATTGATTTTACTTTTTCTAAATCAAACATAGAAATATAGAAAGCAATATGCTTTCTAGTCTCTGTCTATAGATTAAAAGTTTTTTTTTAATTAACAGATTTCTGCTCCATCTTTATTCTCCTGCTAATGTAAGAGATTTACTTGTTTGTCTTATGAATTTGCCACAGCAGATTTTGCTGATTGCATCCTGATAGATTAATATGTTTTCCTTAACTTCATAGTGCTTTTTATTCTAGTAGATGGATCTAGGGGGTTGATTAACTTCAGATTCAACTTCTTTAAAAGGCTACTTCATGAGGGTGTTAAGTTCTTTCATAAAATAATATACACAGTATTGTCAGGCTCAGTGGGAGAGAGAACACTTGCCTAGTGTGCATGAGGTCCAACACTTCATTATGTATCTTGTTCTTTTTTTTGGGTAACATTAGCAACTATTGATTATTAATATCTAGGATCACTATTTCATAATAATATTCTAACTCCATCTTTTTTTTTTAGGTTTTTTGAGACAGGGTTTCACTTTGTGGTTCAGGCTGGCCCCGAGCTCAGCCTCAAACTCACATCACAGCAGTCCTCCTGCCTCTGCCTCCCGAGTGCTGGGATTACAGGCGTGAGCCACCACGCCCGGCACTGTGGTATGTGGTACTGGTTGCTGCTGGGCGTGAGTCTCCATGCCCAGTATGGTATGTGGTTACCGGGGAATCGAACCCGGGCCCTTGCACTTGCAAGACAGGCGCCGGAACCACTGAGCTAACTCCCCGGCCCCATCTAACTCCATCTTTTATAGTGGAAAGGGAACTAAGATGAAAGGAAGCAGGCATAAGAAGATTTAAGATGTGTTATGTGTATGTATCAACTCCTGATACATGTAATCATTATGTACTGCAGATGTGTACTAATACATGTAAAAAATTTCTGACTCCAGTATTTCGTTTTCATTTATCAGCTGTAATGTTTCTATTCTAGCTGTAAAGAGAAATGTTCTATAATTGTTCATTGCCTGGTGAAATAATTCATCTAGAAAAGGCAAAGGAAATGCATCTTTCCCTTGATAATTTTAAAAATGATATGTTGGCTACCTAGCATCCTTCAGTTATGATAAATTAATTTTGTTAGTATCTTATTAATTTGTAGATTTATTTATTTATTTCTTGCAGTGCTGGGGATTGAACTTTAGTGCTCTGCCACTAAGCTACACACTCAGTCCTAACTCATATATTCAGACATTTATATTTCACTTCATGTTTGGTTATTTATTTATATGCAGAGTACTGGAAATTGAACTTTTCATAGTGAGCTACGTCCCCAACCCTTTTATTTTTAGATTTTGAGATAGGACCTTGCTAAATCACTAAGTTGCCCAGACTAGGCTTGCACTTTTCTTTGAATCCTACTGCCCCAGCCTCCCAGAGAACTGGAATTAGAGGTGTACACCACCCCAGACATTCAGGTCATCCCACTGTGGATAGTGATAGCTCTTCAGAGTGGCAGATTCATTATCTTTGGGGTGGAAAGAAAAGAAAAGATTTATGACAAGTTGAATGTGGGTGAGATCCAATGGGAGGACCTAAACAAGGAAAAGATTGCTATGTTTTTGGTGTAGGTGGCTGGTTGATTCCATTATCTGAACACAGTACCCACAAAAAGAAGCAGGTTTTAAAGAGAAACATCTGGACATGCCTGAGGTACTTAGATAAATATATCTATGTAGAGATGCCTAAGAGGCAAATAGATACTGTCAGAATGTAAGGTTCAGAGGAGCAGCCTGTGACTCCAAGAATCAGGACATAGCTCAGTTGCTTTGTATAGTTGACTGCTTGGAATTTTGTGTGTTAGAAGGCTTGTTTGATAAAAGTGGATCCTTTAGCTGAGTGGAGCTAGGTTCTGACCCAGAGAAGACTACTAAGCCTTTGTCATCTTCTCTCTTCCTGTACCTGTTAGCATCAGGTTCAATCTCCAGTGAAGAGAAAAGACAGAGTGAGTCATAGGAAGGATTGCCACTGGGCCAGTTTGCAACCAGACCTATTTTTTCTCAGGAATTAAGAAAGAGCTCTGTGTAGGGGCAGGATATACTGAAGTTGGAATTGGGGCTGGGAGAACTGGTTTTGGCCTACAGGAATGGCCTAAGGGCAAAACTTTTGGTGAAGATTTGTAGTAAAGATTTGAAGATTTTTGGTAATGATTTTTTCCCCTTTTTCTCATGTTCCTGCTGTCTAAAGCGGCTGCTTTCTTTTCTTCCTTCCTTCAGTATATTGTATTTTTTTAAATGTCTGCTTTTTTGTCAAAAGGTCTGGAGGTGTGCAAAGGCCTAGGCTTAATCCTGGTACTGTGAAAGGAAAAAAAGGGGAGGGGGTAGAAAATGCATATATTGCAAAGGGGCTGAGACACAGGAGACTCTAAAATGGAGTTTGTATAATGGATAAAAACCTCCTGTGAGGCAAAAATGTAAAATGAAAGTAGAGCATAAATGTACTGGTAAGAAGTTTAACAAGAGATTGAAAATAGTGGTAGATTGCTTATACAGCATACGTGTAAGGCTCTGGGTTTAATCCCTGCACTTACCAAAAAAAAAAAAAAAAATCAAAAAACAAAGTTTAACCAAGAGTATTACAAACCCTGCTTACTTGGAAGGCTAAAGCAGGAGGATAGCCTGAGGTTGCCACGTAGTCAGATTGTCTCAAAAAGGAAGAAAAGGTTTAGAAAGAATTGTGACCTAAGGCTGAGGATGTAGCTCCATAGCACAGTGCCTGCCTTAACAAGTAAGTGCAAGGTCCTGAGTTTGATCTCCCGTACTGCAAAGAGAAAAGAAAAGAATTATGACCTACCCACATAACACACATCAGGAGCTTTCTGCTTGCTTCAACTTTTTCTGAATGCTAACTCTATGCTGATACAGCTGAATCTGGAACTACTAAAGTTTGACTCTTTGGAATATAGCAGGGTTAATAAGATTTTAAAACTTTAGATAAAAGTACTAGGTGATATGTGTTATCGTGATCTGTTTTAGGGATGGAGGCAGCATTGGGAATGATTTTACTATCTAATTTGAGTGCTTAGAAGAATGGAGGCTAAAAATATTTCACAGAGGAGGTGATAATTAAATTGAGTCCAGAAAGATGACTCAGTGGGAATGGAGACTATCAGGAAGTAGTAAGAAGAGTTCCTCTAGGCAGATAGGACAGCTTGGTGTATTTACTCTGTAATGGATTTAGGTACTAAGTGATACATACTTATGAGGAGCAGTAAGGGATGAAGCTAGAAAGATCAGCAGGAGTTGGATTCTTAAGGTCCTCTGAAGTACGGACATTTCTGCCATAAATGCACTTGGCACAGTTACTAGGAGTTGAGGCAGGGGGTGGGAGTGATAATCTTCCATGCTTTTTCCCTTTGCCCTTGTGTAGAGCTGAGATTCTTGTGGCAGAAACATTTTCCTGTAAAATCTATCATCTGACTATCCGTAGGCCACACAGGTGAACAGTTAAATTACTCAGCTTCAAGTGGTCTTCCTTTTCCAGAAGTATCCAAAGAAAAATACTATCTCTTTTCCTGTCACCATATTTGGGGCTTGCATTTTACTACTTTGATCTTTTTTACTTCATTGCACATATTGCTTAATGGCAGTTTGAAGGGTTGTTATAGCTGCAGCCACAACATATGTTTAGATTAATCTCTGGGCCAGTCTCCTTCTTAATTGTGAGAAGGTAAACAGGCAAGGTACTGTGTGAGACAATTGAGTCTCAACTTGTTCAGACCTCTTGGGAGACACGGTAGTTGGCGCATTTGTATGCTGTATATCTGGTTCCTTTCTTTTCTTTTCATATCAAAGAGACTAATTTATTGATAGTATAATCTGTTCTTGATTGTGATGTTTTAAAATTTTAAGAACAAAATCTTGACTAGGGAATTGTGAGGTTTTTTGTTTGTTTTTGTTTTTGTATGAGGATTGAACTCAGGATCTTGCATTTGTGATACAGGCACTGAAACCACTGAACTAAATCCTTGCCTCTCCTTTTTAACTTGAAGATAGGCTTGTCTTTTCCAAATCCCTCAGTTGGGTACATAATTAAATACTGTACCCACTTTGATGATCTCAAATTTTTTTTTTAGTTAAGTTGTTCAAATCAGGGCCTAAATAAGATATATACATCATATGTGTTCTTATGTGTAAGTCTGTTCTTAAAGCATGTAGTCTTGTCTTCCACAGCCTATCATGTTACTTTTCTGCAACAGAATTAAGTCCAGACTTGATGATACTGACATTACAAAGTCTTTTCAGGTTTTCATCATTCTTCCTATTTCCACAGATCTTAAAATACATTTCCTCTTATACTTGTGGAACTGGAAGTTTCTCTTCAAATGTAATGCTCTCTGGCAGCCCACTGCCGTCTGATGAATTATTGCTTCATCTGTGTTTCCTTAATACTGACCTTCCCTGAACACTAACTATAACCACTCTCACTTATGTTTTCAGTGTATTTGTATCACAAGTGGGTCAATACAGCGTGGTGGGAAATGAGGCTGAGGAGGTCAGCAGATGATGAACATCTCTAGATCCAGGATCACATGATACTTCTTTATGTCACTGTAGGCAGCATAATGTTTCCCAGAAGACACTCACTTGATGATTGCTCATCGAATTTGGTGAAAACCTCCAGTTTCTGGAATATTTATTTTGGTTTTCAGTGCTAAGGCTTTTTGTTTTGTTTGTTTTGCTTTTAGGTTTTGCAGACAAGGTCTTGCTCTGTATCACACTGTCCTTGACCTGTGTAGCCCGGCTGGCCTTAGACTTGCAGTGATCCTCTTGCCTCAGCTGCCTGAGCCCTGGGATTATGAGAGTGTTCTACCAACTGGGCTCATCAATCCCGAGGTTATTTTAAACTATGAATTCTCCTTTCCAATTCCATGAGTAGAAGGCTTATCTGTGGAAATCATACCAAAGTGGTTCTTTGTTGTTCCTGTTCTTTTTCTGCATTCAGGAGGTTTTGCTTTTAAGGCCCAGATAATGTGGACTTCATTTGACTGTGATTTCATTATTGCTGTTTGGTTGAATTAAACTTTTCCTTGACAGAGGGAAGTCAGTATCAGTGATGTGACAGATGAAAACCAGAGATGTTGAGCTCTAATTTTTTTTTTTATTTTAACTTTTGCAAATTTAAAAAGAAATTTAGAACATTTTTTCAGGATTTCTGATTTTCTGAAATGGCTAAAAGTCCCTCCATGGATTTCACTATACCTCCCACTTTCATCAAAAGCTTCTTTTTTTTTTTTAGGTTTTTTGAGACAGGGTCTCGCTTTGTAGTTCAGGCTGGCCCTGAGCTCAGATTCAAACTCACATCACAGCAATCCTCCTGCCTCTGCCTCCTGAGTGCTGGGATTACAGGCGTGAGCCACCAAGCCCGGCACTGTGGTATGTGGTGCTGGTTGCTGCTGGGGTGAGTCTCCACACCCAGTATTGTATGTGGCTAATGGGGATCAAACCCGGGCCCTTGTGCTTGCAAGACAAGGTGCCAGAACCACTGAGCTAACTCCCCGGCCCCCATCAAAAGCTTCTTAAGAACAAATAAAGCTGAAATAATTTCTGTGGTTTTGGGGCCACTCTGTGGTTTACATTGAAGGGCTAAACTTATATTATATCTTGATAATACCCTCTTCAGCTTCAGAATTTGCAATCCTGTTGAAGGCTGCTATTTGAGTAAACAAATTAATGAGAGATGCTATTAAATAGAGCATCTAAAGAGAGGCTTTACTTTTTTTCTTTCCTTAAAGGTAAATAGTATAATGGAAGAAATAAGGGTCTAAGATTATTTGCTTTTCTTCTCAGTTGGTTTATGACCTTTGCCTCTTCCTTTTTCTCACCTTCAATTTTTGTGTCTTTAAAATGAAAATGGAATCATTGTCTTGCTGTTTAAGGTTCTATCATTCATAATTTGGACTCAGATACACAGATGCAGTGCTGATGTAGAATTTTGTTCATCTATTCTTTTGTCTACAAAGTTAATTTTGACAAATAGAAAATACTACTCTTTTCTTCCTTCCCATTCATCTGTTCCAGAATTCCTTTTATCTTCTTAAATGATTTTTTTTCCTTCTGGACGTAGTTTTAGCAACTTTCCTGGGAGCCTTTGCCAAGTCACATGAGCGACAAGGAAGATATTCATCTTTTCTTTCCTTCTCTTCGAAGTAGGTCCTGTGAATGACCTTCTCAAAAACCCTGTGGAGCTGGGCATGGTGGTGCACACCTATAATTTTAATACCGAGGAGACTGAGGCAAGAAGATCACTGCCAGTTTGAGGCCAGCCAGAACTACATAGTAAGACTCCTAAAAATAAAACAAGCAAATAAATAAATGATCCTCAAGAAACCTGTGGGATTGAATGATTTAAGGAATATGGCTCTATATCCAAAAATAAGGTTTACCTGTCTACTTAAATTATGTTAAAATTTTGTTTTTAGGCTTCAGAAATTTATCAGGAAGATCTACCCATAAATGAGGTCTTAGCCATATGTGGTGGCACACATCTGTAATCCCAGCAGCACTCTGGGAGGCTAAGGCATGAGGATAGCAACTTCTAGTTTAGCTTAGATAATTTAGTGACTTAGTGAGAGCCTATCTTGAAATTAAAAAAAAAAAAAAATTAGAAAGGGCTAGAAACGTACCTTAGAATGAAGATCTTGGGTTCAATCCCAAGTATTACCAGTAATCATCATTATCAATAGCTTTACTTCCTTTTTTTTTTTTTTTTTTCATTAAGGTTTTTTTTTGAGACAGGGTCTTGCTTTTGTGGTTCAGGCTGGCCCTGAGCTTAGCCTCAAACTCACATCACAGCAATCCTCCTGCCTCTGCCTCCTGAGTGCTGGGATTACAGGTGTGAGCCACCATGCCTGGCACTGTGGTATGTGGTGCTGGTTGCTGCTGGGCGTGTATTATATGTGGTTACCGGGGATCGAGCCCGGGTCCTTGCGCTTGCAAGACAGGCGCCAGAACCACCGAGCTAAATCCCCGACCCTTTACTTCCTTCTAATACTAGGGCCCAGGCTAACAACTATTTCGTCTTTACCTTCTCAAGTTGGTGTACTAGCACACAGAGGCTTATTACCTCTAGCATGTGGAGATACAAGTTCTGGTAAGCCTGTATCTGTTAGGGAGACAGTGTTTTAGGGTGCCCTCATGCGTCTGTCTGGTGCACTTCTTTTCCTACTTTTTCTTGGCCCAAACTTGCTCTGCAGAGCTGGGTTTTTTTCCTGCCTTTAACAAAACTTTGCTACCATAAAAAAAAAAAGTTTCTAAATAAATGGTTTTCCCCTGTATATTTATAGTCACTTTGCTAAAATTATTCAAGAGGTGCATTAAATTCCACAGGGACTGAGAAGAAAGTCTTTTATTAATCTCTTGTAGAGATAAGGTGGGAAAATTAGTGAATTTTGGAGGGTTGGGACAAGGTGTGTGGTGTGCAGTGACAGAACACTTATTTTTAAACAGATCAGCCTTTTCTCCTTTGCTAAACTGCTGGTCACTCTATCCAGCCTGTATTTTGTAAGATGATCCTAATGTTCATTGTTGGTTAGGAAAGCCGTCTAGGGATATTGATAGCAGTATTTGTCACTCATTTATAAAACTGTAAAGTAACTGCCCCCCAAAAAGGTCTCCTTTTTTCTGGAGTAGTGTTGTAAATTATACCTGGCCTTTAAGAATTCTCAAAGCTAAAAGAAGAAGGGAGATTTCATATCTGAAACAGCTTGCAATGTTAAAAAAACATTTATCCTTAGGAATCAGTGTCTCTATGGGCCATTCCACCTTCTCAGCAGAACTCTCCCTTCCTTTTTTGTGTTGTTAGAGATTAATCTCAGGACCTCCTGCATTGGAAACTTGCCCTTCTTTGTGTGTTCTGATATCTGAATGGATAGCTAAATGTTTGACATCATATGTCATTAGCATATGGCTCAAATTTGCCAGCCTCTGCAGCTCTGTGGTTAAGTGTAAATATATGAACAGTCTTCACACAGGACTTGTGTTGCCAGCGTGGTCGGTGAATCAGAGAAGAGGCTGTAGCATGATGATTGCTTAAGACTTTAGGAGCTTTAGAGGAATGAAGCAAGAAGCTTACTTTAAAGGTGTAACCTTTTCACCGGGGGAGGGGGATGAAATTTCTAACCTTTGCTTTCTAAAAGAATTTTTGCAGACCTAGTTTCCATTCTGCACATTCTTTGAAACTACAGCACGGAAACCAAGGGCTAAAGTTAAATAAAGCCCTGCAAACAACTTATACCACCATGTTTTAATTTCCTCAGAATTTTTCTTGTCATTGTTTATTATAATGACAAAAAACAGAAATCCTACTCCTGCCCTTTAGTAACAAAACAAAACAAAACTATTAAAATTATTAAAGTGTAGTTTTTGTCTTTGGGTCAAAGGTTTTAGTTCTAAATTTTCGAACACACAATATAGAAGGGTATAATATAGAATAGCTTTTTTAAAAAGAAGGAAAAACTTCCTCATATTAGAGCCCTTTAAAATTTTGTTTTTCTAAAAGGCTGCCTTTTAATTTTGGAATTTCCGTTTTAGAATAATGGAGTATTTCTCTTAAGTGTTCCAATATTGGTTTTCAGAGAAACGTGCTAAGCAGTATTGTTAACTAAAGAAAATAAGTCTATCAGTTCCACTTAGATAACCTTTGGTAATAAACGAACTCCATACATACTGTGACCTTAGAGCCTGAACTTTGTTAATCACATGACCGGCTTGTAAACTGACCTGTGAGGATGACTGTCGTAGTCCGCCTTAGAGAAAGAAATTGACGAAGTGTCGGAAGGGTAGTCATCAAGCTGGACTTGTCTTGTAATCTCTGTTTCTTCATGGCTGCAATAGAACTTCTCAGCAGACTCCGAGAAGCATGAAATGGAGACATGGGAAGGTAAGGAGCCTGATTGTTAAAGTCTGGGACCCAAATCTAAGGTTTAGAAATTTTCTTTGAAGGTTTAGCTCAAATAGTAGCCCTGAGAGAGAAGGGAAGCAAGTCCACAGACAGAATTCAGCGAACAAGTTTTTGAATACACAGCGCCGGGCTATGAATGTTTTAGATACAAGAGAGAAGCAAGGAGGGTTGTGGGCAAGTAATGACGATAGTTGGTGTTTTAACAGAAAGAGCAGGAGAAAAGGGGGACAGCAGATTTAAATTTTATGGTAATTATAAAAAACAACTTTAAACTTTAACATTCCAGTACAAAGTAAAATTTACATTTAAAAATTGTTCTGTTCACCTTTTGACTGAATTTATTTATATTTTAAATTGTTTAATCTCATTTCTATCTGCCAAAACCCTACTTCGTAATGTTAATTATAGATGGAACTGCAGTCAGAAGGCAACTGATAAGGAAGCCTCATCCTCTTTCAGGGGACTTAGATCTATAATGGCTTGCTAATTTCTTTTTAAAAGAAATTATTTTTTAAATGGCAAATTTTCTGTGTATATATGGTTTATAGTGATAGTAAATATTTTAGCTATGAACAGCTTAAGAGTCTTAACATTAAAGATTCACTGCATTTATAAAGTAGATGTTAAGAATTTGCAGAGTTTGATTTCTTACAGGCAAGCATGACTGAGTTATAGCCAGGAGAATTCCTGACTCCCTGACTCAGTTGATAAATTTCTAGCAGTGGCAATAACCCTACAAAATTATCCTGGGAAAGCCTCCCAGCCCCTTGCAGTATACCTAACATCTGTTATAGGCAGTGCTGCTTCAGGCTCACTCTGGGGATGCACAATTCAGGAAAGTGGGGCTCTCTCTGGTAATAATATTCTTTGTAGAAGTGCCGTCACCCCTCTTCCTTACATTGCCCCTCTAGCTTCTTATATGTCACCAGTAATTTATTTGTTTTCACTATAAATTAGTGGAAATGAAAGAGTTAGCAGGAATTATCAATTGCATACAAGACCTGATACTTTTATCTTGAACCACCTCCTCTCCTTGCCTCTGTGTGTACTGGCTTTTTCAGAAAGTAGCTTAAGAAAAGATTTTCTTTGGAGCCATTGGTAGGAGTTTAGGGATAGACAGAGGTACTAGTGCAGTGGTAATGAGTTTGGTGGAGGATTTAGTTTTTTTTTTCAACCAGTTTGAATCTCTTATTGCAAAATATAGTCTACCAGTTGTGGAAAAGAGAACTTCTTCCCTAGTGTGTGTATTTTGTTATGTATTAAAACTTCAGTTTTTCTTAGCAATTCAGTGGCAGAAAGTAGCATACAGTAGTAAAATAAGAGCTTTCATAAAACAAGGAAATGAATTTTGAAACTTTCACCTGAGTTTTCCATACAAAATTCTAATAAGGCAAAATGAAAGATCCCAGCTAAATGAGGTCTGTGGAAACTTAAAAGGCAACATCTACTTACAAAAGAGGTCAGTGAAATGCTACTGTAAAAAAAAAAAAAAAGAAGGCATGCTTAGGTTTAGATATTGGGCCCTTGTCCATTTAAATTAACCTTTGTCACAGCTGGGCATACAAATGTTTTGTTTTAGTTCACAGAGGGTTAACTCTATTCAAGCTTTCACTGTGGCAGGCCTGATCTGTGGAGTCATACAATCTGGTCTTTCAGCCCTGCCAGTCGCTAGGCAGGAAGTCTTATTTCTTAAGCTATCTTTCAGAATGGGGGGTTGGGATTTGGAGAAAGTGGGGGAAGGGCCTTGAAGCATCTGTAAGGATCAATAACAGAGAGCAGCAAGAGAGAGGCCATTGTGCACACTTCAAGATAGATGCAGCTCTGTGCATAGTCCCTGCCTGGCAGGACAGATACCTAAAACCAAAACAATGCCACCTAATAACTTTCCCTGTGAAAATTAGATTTCTCCTTAAAGGAAAAAAAACTAACTTGAGTTCCTTTTCAGTGTTTGGGGAGATTCTAGTTCTTCAGCTTCCAAAGACTAGATGACTCCTGGTAGAAATAATTCCAAATTGATTTTTAAATGCCTTTTGTCCTCATGCTAATACTGTATTGAATTGGAGAGGGTGATCATTTTGGTCTTGGTCACATGGATCAAAGCACTGGGTAATCTTTTTTTTCCTTTCTTTCTTTTTCTTTTTTAATTCTTTACCGTGTTGGCTTTCGAGGCATCACTAAGGGAATTAAAAAACCCTCGAAGATTTGGTTAGGATTTGAGTAACACATGTGTGAAATCCCTCCCCCAACACCTGGTATTGGCTCTTGAAACTTCAACTGAGCTAAACAGATCCTCTTAGTGTGTTACTTTGAGATCTTTTAAAGTAAACTTGTAGTAGAAGAAATCTACAAAATCATGGTTCTTATGTAAAAATGCACTGGATTGTGATAAGTCACATCTCTATGCCTATTGTATGGGTATTAATTTTTTAAATGCCTGAGTTGGGGAAAGTGAACAATGCTGCCACTGTGATTGTGATGTTTGTTTTTAGTATGAAGGATTGAAATTGGTCTGGTACTGAGCTACCAGTGGAAGTGGAAAATTAAAAAATTTATTTATGTTGAAACAGGGTCTCACTTTATTTTCCAGGCTAACTTTTATCCTGCTATCTTCTTGCCTCAGCTGCTAGAGTAGCTGAAATTACAAGTATGTGCCACTGTGCCTGGCAAAACTGTGATTTTAAAAGCACTACCCCAAATTTGCTGTGTTCTTGTAATCCACTCAAGAGTTTAATTTTTCACATTTCCCTTTACCAGCCCCAACTGTAACCTTCTGTTTTACTGTATCCTTTTCCAGAAGGCTAAGACAATAATTCAGTAGGTATTTTTATGATGCAAATTGTTTATGGCAGTTGGAAAGACTAATGGAGTCATTGCCACCTTTCTTCCACTAACCCTCCAGAGTACTGGTGACAGCTGATAAGACCTGAGAAAAATGGAACCACAAATAGCTTTTGATTCCTTTCTCAATTTAAAATCTTTTAGGAATAAATACATAAGCCAATTTATTGTTCATAATGTGACGGGCAGTTGTAACAAGTATAATAAGGGGTTGGGAAAACCTGCATTGAAATTAGTGGGAAGTTTAATTTAGGCTTTTTGGATCGAGCCCTGACCTTCCGGACAAGCTTGGAGGTAGGGTGAATATTTAAACACATTGTGAGTCACTTCAATGTTTTTAACTCATCTTCAACCTTATCCCTTTTCTGAGGAAAATGATGTTAAAAAGAAAATCTGACATAATCACTACAAGTAAGTAATGTCTTGATACTATTGTTTTTGCCTCTTTATTAAAAATTGACTTCATTGGTACATTTTATACATGCAATATGATCACATTTAACATTGAGAACTTGTACCTGGACATGACACATCTCAAGGAACATTGTTCCCTTTTCCCCTGCCCTCCCTACAATCCCTGCCCCTGATATACATAAGCTTTCTTTTCTTTCCTTTTTTTACTATCAAGTTTTTTCTTTCCCTTTTTCATTTTCCCCTACCCACCCTTTCCCTTTTCTTTTTGCATATTTTCTTCCTATTTTTTGCCTCTCTGATAATTATTAGTGCATTAATGTTTAAGCCAATTGATTACTTTATTAATTTAGTTATTCCTATACCACCCCAGCCATTTTTCAGAGATACACAAATATTGCTAACAAAACTTGGATGTTTAGTTACCATTGACATTGTATTAAAATGGGGTATGAAACCTACCATGACCCTTCTGAACAATGTGGTCTTTAATGTGCATTAGGGGGAGGGCCTTGTGAAGGAAAAGCCATAAAAGTCTTCAGGGTTCAAGATGAGGTTGGGATTTTGGCCTATTGCTTTTGTCATTTTCACACACAAACATCACACTGCAATCATGTTTGATTTAGCATCCTTAATACAATGAGGTGGGAGAACAAAAGGATATCTGAGGCACAAGTATGAAAGCCAAACAATCTCCCTTCCCCCTCCAGATTTTTTGAGATTATTCTTTTTTCCTTCTGTTCTCCTGCTACGGAGATTTGTTTTTAAGTCAAGGAAATCCTTTTGCAAGCATGTTCTTTTTCTGTGCCTCTGTAATTGGCTTGGACAACTGAAAAAATACCCATATCTCAAATATAGTATTTTTAATCATAAAAAGTCATTTCCTCAAAACTTGGTGAAAACACCACAGTTAGAGAAAAATGCACATAACCGTATTTCAGGGTTGAGAGTTTGAAGGGGGTTCCTAACACCCAGCTGTTTTACATATTTTGAAAAGCCTGAGAAATGTAAAGGTCATTGCTAACTCTAACAGGGTCTTGATGCTCACACTGTGAGCCAAGGATCTTGCATTAATTAAGGTGAGAAGCATGAAGGGTCAAGAGTCACCCAGCTGGTGGGCCTGGATGGCTTGTCAGTAGGGCCAATCAGAATTCTTGTCGGATTTTTTAGCCATTGAAACAAAAACAAAAACCACCACTGCTTCTGCTGCCTCTGAGTGGATCTCTTGGTCTGTATGGTAAATACTTATCCCTTGCTGCCCAGACGGCTTATTAAAACAGGACTACATCTACTCCTTTGCTACAGGCTTCCTGGTGTTGGGAAAAGAACCTTATCAGCTTGTGTCTCTTAGCCAGTCACTTGACCTCTATAAGTCACAATTTTCTTTTACACATAACAGAGAATAATTAATAATAACTATCTCAGGGGCCAGGGAGTTAGCTCAGTGGTTCCGACGCCTGTCTTGCAAGCGCAGGGACCCGGGTCTGATCCCCGGTCACCACATACCACACTGGGCGTGGAGACTCCCCCAGCAGCAACCAGTACCACACACCACAGTGCCGGGCTTGGTGGCTCACGCCTGTAATCCCGGCACTCGGGAGGCAGAGGCAGGAGGATTGCTGTGATGTGAGTTGGAGGCTGAGCTCAGGGCCAGCCTGAACTACAAAGTGAGACCCTGTCTCAAAAAAAACCTTAAAAAAAAAGAAATGAAATAAGCAACCAGTTGAAAAGAGTGAAATGTGTCTGTGTGTACATTGGAATACCATGGTTAAGATAACCATATTTTTTAAAAACTATAACATATATGCATTCTACAATTATACAGAATTTGATTAAAAATGCATTAAATGTTTAATTTCACATTGCCACTAATCCCCCTCAAAACACTTTTCCTTGCTTCAAATTCACTTAACCATTGTTTGCATCACTTTCTTAAACATTTCTCAAAGTTCTTTTTCCTGAATGTCTTTAGTTGCAGTGTTGTGTGTTTAATTAATTAAAATATTTGCCCTTTAAGATCTTTTTGACTTTGGGGAAGAGTCAGAAGTTGTGTGGTACCACATCCAGCAAATAAGATGGGTGAGAACACACACAGTACTATCACTATGAGTCTGCCTTTCTATTGGGGGGGCACTCAAAGCAGCATTCCATGTAATTGT
>PVIR01030744.1:0-20009 GCA_004026965.1 Petromus typicus | reverse complement strand
TGTATAGTACTCTGCACAGGATAAACTTGAGAAGGTACCTTGAGATATAAGTGGATGCACCTTGAGACCATATACTTTACTGAAGTAAATCAGATGCACAAATTTATATATTGCATTATTTGTCTGGTGTGAGAAACTAAAAGGGTTAATAAGGATCAAAATGTCTACTAGATACTGAGAAGCTGTGAAAAATATTGACATGGAAAGAGGAACAAAGAGGATGAGGGAGAAAGGAAGGGAAAAGAAGAAAGAAAATGGAAAAAATTGGAAATAAAACTTTTTTAAATAAGGAGGGGTTGAATGGAGGGGAAGGTATTGAGGAAAAAAGAATCATGATACGTTACATACAGATACAAATTCTCAATGATAAATGTGATCATGGTGAATGTGATCAATATGTAAATCTAAAATATAAGCAGTAAAATTAATTTTATTTTTCCCCTATATTGAGGTTCTTGGTACATTTTAGATGTACATTATGATCACATTTAGAGATCATTGAGAATTTGTACCTGTATGTGATATATCTCAATTCTTATTTTTCCCATTCGCCTGCTCCCCTTCAATCCTCTCTTCCTTACATACATAACCTTTTTTTCTATGTAGTATCAAAGTTTGTCTTTCCCTTCTTTGCTTTTCCCTGCCTTCCCCTTTGTTCCTTTTCCTGTTTGAACATTTTCTTCCCATTTCACAATACCTATCATATATTTTGGACCTCATTTACAATTTCTTTTTCTGACATTAGAGAAATACAATGATATTTACACATATGTGTCCTATTTACTCAACTATGAGTATGTTCTCAAGGTCTATCTACTTAGCTATAAATGTCTCAAGTTATCTTTCTTTGTGGCTTGATAGTACTTCATTTTAGAGAAAACCACATCTTATTTATTCACTTGCAAGTCAATGCGCTTTTGGGCTGATTCCAAGATTTAGCTATTACAAATTGTGCTGCTATAAACATGGATGCATACCACATGTTGCTGTGGTATGTAGTTCTTTCATGAATATACCCAGTAGGGAAATAACAGGGTCAAATGGGACCTCTAATCCTCTTATTTTGAGGAATTTCCACAGTGGTGGCACTGGTCTACATTTCCACCAACAGTGAAGAGGGTTCCTTTCTCCTCACACCCCTGCCAGCATTTGCTATTGGTTGATTTCTTGATAGTAGCCAGCTAATGCACTGGAAGCACTGGTGGCTCATATAGAAAAGAAAATATATATATTATTTTTCAAAGAAAAAATTATTAAATCTTGCACTCCTATCCAGAAAGAAGAAACTATGGTAATCTTCATTGTGTTCTGGAGGAAAGATATTTCATACCTGCTATTCCAGCCCATTCATTGGATAATGTCAAAGTTGCTAAGTTTGACCAAAATCCAGAGAAGAAATTGTCTTTGCAGCATATCCAGGCAATCAGTACTGTGGTTAGTTCAAAACAGGGTAGACCTTATGTCTTTGGATATCCATATGGAATTTCTGGCAGTCCTTAGTGAAAGAATTAGAATAGTAATTTTGATTCTGAAGCAAGTCCTTGACATCTTTTACAATGATACCTTTGTAGATGCCTTTATAAAAACAGTTCCCAAAATGTAAGTAGGCCCTGGTAGTAAAAGAATGCCTGCCAATTGACCATGAGTCTCGAGCAGCTTTCAATGGAATGGAGCCAGTCAGACCTCCAGGATGCAGTTAAGAAGACTCAACAATAACCCAGTAATAGATGGAAATAGAACAGCCAGTACAAAACATGAACAGGACCAGAATGCTTAAGTGCATGAAAATAAAGACACATCCACATGGTGCACTCCACATAGTGACACTGCTTCTCCTTTAGTTCCTACCTGTAGTCTTACAGTAGATCCTCCACCACTGTTGGAAAAAAGACAAAGAAGTATGAGCTTGTCTTATCTATTGGTCCACCTGGGGTGTGGGAATAAATTGAGAATGGCTGCAAGTAGCACCACAGACCTCTCCTGAAAGATAGTAACAGGGAAAAATTCTCAAAATATCAGTTTTGTAGCATACTTGAGCACTACATAGAGAAACAGCCCAAAGTTGGAATATGAATGACCTGGCTAAATAATTGTTTTTCTAGGTCATATAACTTTGTCAAATAAGAATATAACTTTAAAAGGAACATCAACCCTTTAATATCCATGCTTATTTACTGTTGCATGTTGAGAAGGAACTAAATTTACTGAGTATGTTTAAAATGAACTTTTAGCTAAAATATATGCATAGAAAATGAGTTTGAACAATTTAAAATAGAAAATGAAGGTGAAATGTGATGAATTGATGAGATTTGGCTAAGCTAAGTAAATTCTTTGAAAATAATTCAGCAAGGTAAGTAATAAAGTTACAACCATATTTTGCTGGTCATTTTAATTTATTATTAGAAAATTTATTTTTATATTTGTCTTTCTTTCACAGAAATGTATATTCCTGTTTTCAATTTTAAATGTTGCCAAGTAAAAATTATTCAAATGTAATCCAAGTGTGCAAATCTCCTGGCCACAAAGAGTAAAATGATAATATCTGTGGGTATGAAAATATAACTACTGCCAGAATGGAAAACCTCTAAGTATTCATGGATTTTAACTTCTGTTTTATATACTATTATTTTGACTCAGACTTTTTCAAAAGATGACATAAAATAATAAACACATCTCATTTATTATAAAATTCTTTGGAATATAGATATGCAGTATATGTGCAATAGCACATGTTTGCTTTTTCATTAGACTCTATACTATTGGAACAGTGTGAAATTCTTTTGATCAGAAAATCTTATACAGAGAAAAACTAAAATCAATTACATTGTGGTATTATTAAGGTTAATTTTAATCAGCAGTGTAAACTTGTCTTTGTTGTTGCTATTCTACAACTTGGAGGTTATTGTTTGGTTGGTTGCTTATTTGTTTGTGTTTTACGACAGTGTCTTGTTTTGTATTGCAGGATTGCCTGAAATCCTGTGAAGCCCAGAATAGCCTCCAGTTCCTTATCTTAGCCTCCTGAGTTATTTGATTATAGGTGGCACTACCATGCTACCTGCTTAGGTATAATTTGTCTGTCCACATTGCCTATAACTTTTTTAAAAAACAAAGCCTAGTTATTTTTCTGTATCTTTTTATTCCTATCATAGTTATTTGCAGTTTAAAATCTTTCTCTCATTTAATCTCTACAATTACTCTTATCATGTACTTTTATCACAGCTATTTGCAAGTAAATAAGCTGATGTCCCTCTTCAAAGGGTTATATTTTTAAATATCAGAAGGTAGACTTGGACTTAGATTATTCTGATTCCAAAGAGAATATGATTTTCCATCTATAATAATTATTTTTGTATCCTTTCCTAATTGAAAATGAATAAAAGGAAATTAGATTTTTCCTTCCAGTGGGAGTTTTTGTTCACTTTAAAATTAACTGCAAAATCTATGGTTTTCTTTCTGTCCTTCTATTTAATGTTCAACCAACACTTTAGAATCAATGCAGTGTTAAGTATTGTTCTATACTGAATGAATTCTTTATTTAAGGCAAGCACGGTACCACCTGAGCTACATCCATGAACCTAAACAAGTTCTTTTTCTATAGATCTAGTTAGGATTTGAAAATTAATCATATGATTTGGAGTCAATTCATTGCTCATTATAATAGGTCATAATGCATCATTCTTGTGTGTAGATGATAGACTATCATCTTAATTATATACCTAAATATTAAGTAATCTGTAATGATAGAGTGTTTTTCTGCACACCTACTGCTGACAGTTTTAATAATCACAGCCAAAAGTCATTAACTTTTAACTGATTAATGATGAAAATCAGAATGACAGTGGTGATTACTCATCATTCATGATTTCCTGTGATTACAAACTAATACTAGCTAGGATATATATACTGTTCTCATTAAATACAAAATAGTTAGAAGTTTCTATTCTCCTTTTATAAATGAGAAAACTGAATCACAAAATGTAGCAATTACTCAAAGCACCAGGATAGAAATGAAAGAAGGGACAGTTATAACACAGCTGTCTTTGTCAAAGCCTAGGTCTTTATCCATTGTTCCAGCTCGAGAAGGGAGTTTGACTGAATGTAATTTTTTGAACAGTAAAGAATATTCCCATCAAAGACCTAATTAATTAAGTAAATTCCAAAGTGGTACTGTTAAACCAGATGTTATAATTGTGAAACATAATTAGTGTCCTCTCATGAACAAAGAATAAATGCACCTTCAAAAGACCCACAGCATGATTAGATTATTTTTCTGTTCTAATGACAGACATTGAAAGACTTTATTGTGGTGCATTTGTGAGTTTTGGAAATTATTAAAAATTATTCCATATTTCTCTGCAGGGTCTTAGTTTTCTTTGTTCCAGGAAAGACTGAGATTTTTCCTTCACTTTAACCCAAAGAATCCTATGTTTAATTTCTTCAAAGGGAAAAGTGTGCTGTATCATGGTCATTACTGTAAGAGAAGATGGTAAGAAGATCAAATTTCTGTTTGCTTGTACTAACATTTCCATTTAAAGGAGTGTTGGGATACTGATTATCCACGAGATGCTAGAAGTTGTAGAGAAGATAATGTCCTACATAAAGAATAATGCCATGCCAAAAACTAAGTTGTATTCAAGCTAAATTCCTTAGCGTTTTTAGGGAAAGGCAAGCAATTTCATAGCAATCTTTATGGCCTTGTTTGAACTTACTATTTTTGCAACATTTTTGTGAGGTTTGTAACAGTTGTTTCCAGATTTACATCAAAATCTTAAGCAGTGAGTTTGCCCTCACCCAAACTTGGAAGGCAGTAAAGAATTTTTTTTTTTTTCCATTCTCCTGAAAAAATGAGAGTCAAGTCATGTCATATACAGGTACAAATTGTCAATATTAAGTGTGATTGTGATATGTATATAAAATGCACCTACCTAACAACTTAAAAAAAGAAGGGATCAAAACTTCTTTTTTGATTTGTTTGTTTCTTCAGGCAGGGTCTCACTTTGTAGTTCAGGCTGGGACTGAACAGATTATATAGCCCAGGCTGGCCTCGAACTTACCAATCATCTTGCCTCTGCTTCCCAAGTTCTGGGATAACAGGCCTGAGTCACCACACCTAGCACTGTAGTATAGGGTTGCTGGGGCTCAAGCTCAGGACCTTGTACTTTCCAGCCATATGCCTGAACCACTAAGATAAATTTTCAGCCCTCAGTAAAGAATTCTTATTCCTTTGGCCAAATACCAAAGCATCCAAATATGTAAAGTACTCTGATTTCTTTCACAAGTAGAATGTTCTGAAGAGTATTGTGTAATGTTAATCACTTTGCCAATAATTAGTAGAAAAGACTTTCAAATAGGCTACTGCAGACATGAGTTGGAGTGGGGATTTGCAGTATATTTCAGGGTTTTAAAATGATTTTGTTTCTGACTTTGGTGACTGTGATCTTAGTAAACACAAATATTATCCAGTCCTTCACAATGACATTACGCAGCTCTGTAGAAACTGTGATAATTGGGAAGGTTATGTCTTTGTGAAGCATCTGGTCAACAAGACTTGAATAAGCTTCTTGCCCTTCTAGTCCAATAGAGACTGGCATATATTTGTGCTTACATTACAGAATACAACATGGTCTTTCTATTTATAGTAAGCTAAGACTATCAAGCAAGTATGTAAAAATTGTTATGGGCCTTACTCTACCTTCCATTTTTTTTTATTATTGCAGTGATATCTTACTGAAATCATTAGATACATAAAGATAGATTCTTAGGGGTCAAAAACATTCATAAAAGCAGACAAGATACCTAGAGTCAAACACTATGTGAGAGGTATGTTCAGGATGATTAAATATAAAAACTCTTATAAATATATCTAAGGACACTTGTACTGACTTTTGATTTTTTTCTTTATTAAGTTTGTTGCTGCATTTTAAATATACATTATGAACACATTTAATTTAGAGGATTTGTACTTGTACATTTTGATTTTGCATCTTGCAGATTTAACAGAAAACATTTCTTGTCTAATAGCTTGTATGCAAATTTTGAAAATGAAGTTACTTAATTTCTATAGTTACAAGAAAAAAAATAGCTCTCCAACTGTTTATAGTTTGCTTAGCTAAGCAGAAACACATTAGTATCAGTCCAAGGATTCACAGCCAGAGCTGGGTTTTGTTTTGCATTTTGTTTTTGTTTTTCTTTCTCCATCATTGTCAATTGCATGTTACTCAGTTTGGTTTGGTAAATTTTGAAAGTTACTGAGTTTTAAGTGTGGTTAATCCATAGTGTTACTTGTAACAATAAGTCTTTGCTTTCTTCAAAGACAATCTGGTTCTGAACTTAATGCCAAACAGTCTTCATGAAAAAATACAAAATTGCTGTCATTAGAACAGTAGTATTTTGTGATTACATTAAAACTAAATATTCTGAACATATTCTCTAAAATTATATTTGTGAAACTTTTATTTCTGAAAAAAAAATATGTCCACATCATCTGTGGTGTTGGAAGCAGAAAGATGAATTTTTTTTAAAAAAACGTTGAAAATCAACACATTTTACTTGGTTTCAAAATCAGAATTTTTCAAGCCAACAGACAAAATTGTTGGAAAATATTTGCCACCGATTGAAATATTCATTGGAATTTGGAATGTGTTTTAAAGTTTAAGCCAGTAAACCCTTTTCAATATTAATATGTTAACAGATGCTCTAAATCTAGCAATAGACGGAAAGATTTTTAAGTAATTGTGCAGAGTTAAATAGTATTGTCAACATAAATCTTTTCATACCTTAGAGACTTAAATGTGCTATATAACATATTTTAAAAAATAAATTCAATAAAAATTTACCTTAAAACTTACTCCATTATATATTTTGTTTTTCTTTGTTCCCAGCTCTTTATGCAGAATTGTACTTTATCAGAATTTTAGTACAATATCACGGCTTTTTAATTACCGATTATTTTTGTCATTTTACATAGAAAACTTCTTCTGAACAGAAGAAAATTTTTCTTTTAAGATGAGGCATGCAATGCCTCCATAGTGGAATGTGTAATTTAGTATTTTGCTACCATAGTTACTGGTGACTTTTAAAAACAATGAATGTCAAATGGCTTGTGTTCATTTTTGGTAAGAAGGTATGCTTATCTACATGTATCTCCCAGCAATAAATTAAATATCCTCTTATACATTTTAATAGAAAAAAAGAAAGACAAGAATGGTCTCCTTTTCTGGCAGGATAGCAGAAAAATTCAATAGCTACCTTTTCATAATTTTGGAGTGCTATTACTTATTTTGACTTATCATTTAGTAACTTGTGAAACCAAACTTTTCACACTCTCACACTTTCCACTCAACACAGAACATTTACGTCATGGTCATTGAAATGTTCATGAATTGTTTCCCCAGGAATTCTACATTAAGCACTAACTGAATGTTGCACAATTCAGTTCAATTCTGATGCAATCTTCCTGGAATTGGAGTCAGATTACAGAGATGCAGTAGTGTTCAGCCTCTGAAGATGTCAGTTGCATGTCCTAAGTTAGAAATCATACTTTTGGTGGATCAGCTGTAAACTAATGGTTTGTAATACACTCAATACATTTGACTTATTTTATAGGGGAAATCACGGAACTTAGGAAGATACTATACATATACCCACAGGTGCACTGTAAAGGATACAGATAAACACCCAGATGGAATAAGGAAAAGAGTGTGCCTCTTCCACTCCCTATCATAGTGAACCACACTCTAGGTACATCTACATGCTCATCAACCCCCAAAGTCTCCAAATTATGTCATTTGGAGATTTTACACATGCTTACTTGTGCAGTCATGATTGATTACAACGTTTGTGACCAACTAAAACCATGAGTTTCTTTCCCCCTACTGGAGGTAGGTGGAAAAGATTAAGAGTTCCAACTTTCCAACTTTGTGGTTTCTCGGACAACCAGTCCCATTTTGAAGCTCAATAGAGGCCACCAAGTGTCATCTTGTTAAAGCAAAAGATGCTGATGCTATTTCAGAAATCTCCAAAGATTTAAAGTTCTGTGGCAAATACTCCTGTCATATAAAATTACAAAAGTGTTAGAAGCTCTCTGTCAAGGACTGAAATCAAATATCAAATATTAGAACAAAGATTCTTCCAGCAATCCTATTTACATGAGTTTCAGGAGCTTTGTTGGAGGAATTAAATACAATATTTCTTACTATATGATCATACCATTAAATCAGTGTTTAATTTTACAACTTTCTTCATCCTTCAACATACAAGTGTACATTCCATCTATATTCCATTACCAAGAAAACAGCAATGTGCATACTCTCATAAATGGGAAGAGATTCATTTTCTAGCACTATTTACTTGCATCTATTAGCAAAAGTGTTTGCTAAAACACCTTATCACATGCTTATCAAGTTTAGAATTAAGGGGCTGAGGATTTAGCTCAGTGGTTCTAGCACCTGCTTTACAATGCAAAGGCCCGGGTTCCAATCCCAGGTAACCACATACAGCAATGCCAGGTGTGGAGACCTATGCACAGCAGCAACCAGTACTACATACCACAATGCCAGGCATGCTGGCTCATGCCTGTAATCCCAGCACTCAGGAGGCAGAGGCAGGAGCATTGCTACGAGTTCAAGGTTGAGCTCAACTGCCAGCCTGAACTACAAAAGTGAGATCCTGTTTCAAAAACAGAACAAAACAAAACAAAAACTTTTTTGGGGGGAGGTGGCTTACCTTCATCTACATTTTCAGTTTTCTGTCATTAATGTTTGGGATACATGATGGAAAGAATATAAATTAAAAAAAAAAAAAGAAAAGGGAAAAGTGAGAGAAATGAAGAGGTGAGAGCACAAAGAGAGAATTCCCATTAGTATGCAGAATGAGGGCAAAAGGGAATAAAAAGGTCATGAATGTGTATATATTGATAAATATTGTCCTGTCTTATGACAGTCATGGGGATTTATCATTTTCAGATGCCCAGACCGCAAGAAGCATCAATGTTTAAGTAAATCTTGGTTACCTGTTCTACTTGCCGCATTGAAAAAGGCAAATATAGGACCCTTGCTTATACCTTATTCCAGTGGAAATCAAATAATATTTGACTACATTAGCTTACTACAAGTTAATGACCATAGGTGAAGACTTACCCTATTTATGAAGAAACAAAATAGCAGTGTACCAAACATATATTGATAAAACTGCAGTCAGTGAGTAGTAGGCATATATTTAGAGGATGTCAAATCAACTCAAACAGAAATAAAGCATTTGCAGTATATTAAATAACTAAAAGCATCCTGGGGTTCAAATTTTGTTCTCAGGTATATGTTTAAGAAAGCTAAAATTCTCAAAGCCTGTGGAAAGTCGTATTCAATTGGAAGGTAATCCACTGGCACAAAGTGAGATTCACTCATAGAACTCCGCACCATTACTTTGTGAACACCCGTCATCAAACCATAGTATTTTATTGAAGGTTACTATGTGACTAGTGTAAACCATTTGTTTAAGTGTAAATGAATGATTAAATGTGTACTAGTTTCCCCATCTAATTCTGAGACAAGACAGCTAGTGGATAATAAAAACCATTGATTTAACAAAATGCAGTTGTAAAACAAACACAAAAAGCCTGAGAAATTTCAAGTATTGCTTAATATTTAAAAAAATAATTTATGTACTGAAATAGAGCAGCTCAAATGCGGGAAACCTGTGTGGCTATTTTTCTCTATAGTCTTTACAAGTAACCCTTTGAGATGTAGGGAAGTTTAGATTTGTGATCCTTCCTCACATCTTGCAGTTAGTAATGTAGCTTGGTAATGATACAGAATATTTCTTTTCTGTACAACTTGTTTAAGTACTTATGATTATATTATCTTAGTAGAATCTGAAAAAAATAGCTTTCAGTTTTCCTGCTGTCATCATTAAAACTATAGGTGCCTTTGGTATTAATTTTCTGCTGAAGTTTTTAAATATCAGTATCATTCCAAAACCGACAGAGGTAGCAATTATACCATATAACTATGAGTTTACTGGTTTAATTCAGGAAACTTTGGCATTATCTGTAGACCATTGTTTCTATATAAACAAATATATAATTATGTTTCCATATATCAAATATTTTCATCTCTGTTTCCAAATATACATATATTATGTATACATATATGTGTATGTCTCTGTGTGTCTGATCAAAGTCCCACATCATTTCTTGTAAAGCCTGTTCTATTTTTCCAGAGAGGAGATGGAGGAATTGATTCCACAAAATATAATGTGATACAGAAGATCACAAAGTTCTTGTGCTTACAAATATTTTGCAAAAAGGAAGAGCCAGTGATAGGTTACCAGTAATAAAGAGAAACAGAAAATAAAAACATCCCAATCAATAATCCAGGTATCATATTTACTAGTCAAACACTTTAAAATAATTACAAATAATAACTTTTTTGCTGGTATCAGAAATAAAACTCAGGACCTTGTGCTTGCCAGGTAGGTGTGGGACTAACAGATTTTTTTTTTTTTTTTTTGAGACAGGGTCTCGCTTTGTGGTTCAGGCTGGCCCTGAGCTCAGCCTCAAACTCACATCACAGCAATCCTCCTGCCTCTGCCTCCCGAGTGTTGGGATTACAGGTGTGAGCCACCACGCCTGGCACCGTGGTATGTGGTATGTGATTGCTGCTGGGTGTAAGTCTCCACGCCCAGTATTGTACGTGGTTACCAGGGAATCAAACCCAGGCCCTTGCGCTTGCAAGACAAGCGCTGGAACCACTGAGCTAAATCCCCAGCCCCCCAGATTTTTATAATATATATTTGTAAGATCTTAAATATAAAAAATAAAGTAGATTAAGATATTGAGAAGTTCAATAAAAATGAAAAAAAATGGATGTAGTCAAACTGAAAAACATAATACCTAAAATTGAGAACATAGAATAGCAGTTTAAATGAAGATAAAGTGAGAAAGGGGACCAAGCGATTGAGGAAGGGAGAATAGAGGGGAAAGTAAAAAGAATTGAGATATTTTGTGTATATGTCCCATCTTCTCTCAGTGAATTTAATCATTATAAGCTACAAGCATATTCTAATAGAATGTTTTAAAAACTAATACGCAAATGGTAAAAATAAAAGAAGACTACAAAAACAGGAGATAGAAAAACAGAAAGTTTTTTTTCTCGTGAGGTTTAAGAGAATCTTTATAATGAAACATGGAGAAAAGCTAGAAAAAACAGAATTGAATTCAGTCCATTGACTTAACATTTAGGTAGTGTAGAAAAGTAATAATAAATGACTAGAATTTTTTTAGAGTTAATGGGAAACATTTGGTCCTTCCATGAATCAGAAGTTCTGCAATCCAAACAGGATCATTTCATAAAATGCAGTCTCTCACTAGTCAGTTGAAAAAAGAAGAAACTTGAAAGTACCTAGAGAAAATGAAACAAGATAAAAAAGAAACATTAACTTCAAAGGATCAATACTAAGGGGGTCATTGATTTTCTCAAAACAGTATGAAAGCCTGAGAAATAGGATCATCAGACGTAAGTGTTGGGAGAAAACAGCTTGTTCTTCAGCTTCTATAGCCAGTTAAAGCATCCTTCCAAAATTAAGGTAAAATAAAGGTTTTTTTTTCCATCATTAAAATGCCTACAGCAGAAATAGTAGTGATGATGTTTTTTTCAGGTAGCAGTTAAATAAGCCCAGAGAGAAATCTGGCAATTTAAGTGGGCAGGAACTGTGATGGAGAAGGGTGGTCCAAGAGTTGAATCTTGCTCATTTTAAAGACAGAGAAAAGGAGCCATAAGCCAGGCAACTGTGGGTTTTAGAATGTGGAAACCACAAGATATTATGTTGTATTTTGTATATTTTCTGTAAAGAATACAGCCCAAGCTGTATTCATTGATTATAGCCTAGCAAGACAGCTAAAACTGCTAAACAAAGTTTTGACTAGAATGTGAATTGACTGAAATTGCTTCAGTATTAGTGTGCATACGAAAACTAGTGTATGCACTGTTGAAAACAGTTTGGCATGAATCCATTATGTTACCAATTAGCAGTTTCACTCCGGAAGGTATATCCATGAAAAATGAAAAAAAATTAGTCCAGAAAAGACATGTATATCAACATTATTACCAATAGTTTGGAGAGCCAAAATATCAGACTACAGCCCTTGAACAGAACAGGTGTAAATTCAGGTATGCTTCCAAAATGGAATGTCACACAGCAACCGAGAAACAGTAAACCATTGGTATATACAGTAGCACAGATTATTCTCAGAGACAACAATGATTGCATACCATAAATAAGTTCAAATACTTGCTTATTCTGAACAATTCGGAACAATTTTAGTCTGAGAAAGGTAACACTGCCATTTTATGGATTTTATCTTTTGCTATAAGTTGAGTTTGTATCAGTGATGCACTGCTAAAAGAGATAAAAACCAGGCCACCTTGCAGGCAACCTCTAATCCTAGCATTCAGACAGATCACAAACTTGAGCCAAGCTTGGATGATTTAGCAACTTAGAGTTAGGGACATAACTCAATGTGAAGGCCCTGGGCAGTCCCGTTCTGGCAAAACCAGAAACAAGACAAGAACACAGGCCAAGAAGTATGAGAACATCAGCAAAGCTTTTAATTTATAATGAAGAGGAATGGGGAAAGAATTTAAGCTGGAAAAAAAGTTGAGCTGAAGGGGGAACAGTATCGATGTTGGAAAACCAGGCTGAGCCATTAGCATAGGAAAGGAGCCAGCTTTTATGAGGTTGCTGGGAAGGGCTAGGATCAGTTAATCATCATCTCATTCAAGTTTCATGAGACAGTTCCTGAGAAGTCCTTATCACTTGGTGGTGCAAACTAGTTCTCATGAGATGATTGTTGTTGTTTAAGGGGTCAGCCTCACTTCCTCTCAGTGTAATACACTCCAACTTTGAGGGGGTCTTATAATGTGCTACCTACCTTCAAAGATCATCCAAGAATCCAAGATGACTGTAGCTTTAGCACAATGACTGCAGACTTAGATATGTCACTCACAGAGGATATTGGACAAGAAATATAAAATCTGGAAGTTGAATGTTTCAAAAATTCTTGAAAACTACTTGGCTACTCTTTACTTGATCTCTTCATTTAAAGAACAATAAGACAGGTTAGGAAAACTCAGAGAAAATAAACCAGTTTTTAGGCAGAATTGGCTAAAATATTATATGCTTAATCTTCAAAATTGAGTAGGAATCTGATCAGATTTTTAAGATAATTTTTAAAAACACATGAAATAAAGGTAGAGATGCCAAGCTTTATCTCATTAAGTTAATGACTGGACATTCACAGGCTCAAGTGAAGACTCAGTGGCCTTTAGCAAAGTATCTGTCTCTTTTTCCTCTGTCTCTTAATCTCTTTTTTTTCTCTTTTTACCTTTCTTCTTTTCTCAGTTTCTCCCCTCATGTGTGTGTTTCTATATGTATATATGTATGTGGAGATGTATATATGTATATATGTATATACAAATATCTATATCTATCTATCTATATATATATACAAATATCTATATATATGTGTGTGTGTATATATAAACACATACGCATATTTGTGGTTAAAATTTGTGTTTGCAGAAAATTCATGATCTTTTGTGTATTTCATTGTTTTGTATATTTCACAATAAACAATGTCCTATAGAATTAGAAGTCATATAGAAATAAAATAAATGATCATTGTGAGGGACATAAATGAAACTGCATTAGTTTTACATTGAATGTAAATAAAAATAGCAATCCAGTTACACCTACATATTTTCAAAGAATAACAAGTTAAAAGTATATTAAAGTTTTAATAAACACCTATCAGAGGAAAATAATATACAGCAAAACAAAAACAATACTATCATAATTATAAAGTTGAAGACTATCCTTTATTTTATGAATTTAGAAGGAAAGGATTAAATGGTATTCTTCTAGAAAAAATACAGAATTTAAATGAAGTGTTAGTTTTGTTTCTAAAGGATTATTCAAGTAGAACTCAAAGTTGTACAAAGTAGTAAGTGTATCTAGGAATCCATTACAGTTTAATGTATCAAAATAGTTTTGGATGATGGCTCTGGCTTTCAGAATTGTTTTCAATGGCCTGATTTTGCCTTTTCAGAAATAAGTCATGTTAAAGATATGAGGAATTTTACTTCTGTGCTATCTGTATATTTCTTCTGAAAGAATATCACATTTAAATTATTTTAAAAGAGTTACATTTTTGGTATCTCATAGATCACGTAGTGAGATAACCATGAGATAGACCTACAATCCTTGAGTATAAGTTAAAATCTATCTTGAGGGAGAATATCTTTCTTTATGTCAGTCCACCACAGTGTCAATTGTTCAGAGAAGCAATTGAAATATACAAGTTAGGATGTGTATAGATGTAGAAGGCCATTTCTTTCTTTCTGAGATGTATGAAGATTTTGAGGATGTGGCCATTTCAAAGGGCAAGATTCAATGCATAAACTAAACCATTTTAAAGTTCTGGTGTATTTCAGCAAGTGGTAAATAATACAAACTAAAGATAGACTACAATGATTCTGAAAGGTACACTGTGATAGAGGGTGAGTACTAAACAATTATATGAGTATACTAGTAAACATATGATAGAAGATAAATATAAAAATTACACATAATAGAGAAGAAAAATACAAAGCTAAAAAGATGCTTAATTCATCTCTGGAAACTTTCTCTTTTTCATAGCCCTTGAAGTCTGGTTATTTCCATTACGCACAGCCTGATCTGTAGCATATTGCAGGAACCTTTACTATACTTCAAACTGAATTTATCCCAGTTTACATAAACTCACTTTTTCTTAGCCCAAATCTAGACTCTAAAATCCAAATGCACTTGTCTTTAATACCTTCTCCATGTTCTTTTCTCCCTGACACTTGTGTTGATGTTTTGGATTTCATTTTCTCATGGGTTTCTCTAACTCAGTTCTGACTGACATCACTGGTTGTCTGGGTTGAGAACTCCTAGGTTCAACTAATGACCCATAAGGCTCTTGGTAAAAATCTTACTCTGTAGGTAAGAACTATTAATTAAAAAAGCATATGGCTGTTTAATGACATAACATGGAGTGATGCTACCTCAATCCTGTGGAAATTCACTTTTAATAATTTTTCTTTGCTATTTCAATAAAAGTTGCAAAGCAGAGAACCCTAATATATATATATATATATAATATTTATATATTTATAAATTATATAATCATATATAATATATAATATATTATAATATAATATGTAATAACCCATATATATTATATATAACCCTATATATAACCCTATATATATAACCCTATATCCCTAATATATATATAATATAATATATATATTTATATATTTATAAATTAAATAATTATATATAATATATAATATAATATATATTATAATATAATATATAATAATCCATATATATATATATATATATTGGATTGCTGTATTCTCAAATAGTAGAATGAAGCTTGGCTTGGAGTAAATACTCATTAAAATCTTAGTGTAACTATAAGTTTGATTATCACCACTTTTTACTTCTTCACCATAGACAAGTTAAGTAGCTTGCTTGAATTCTGGAGGTAGAAATTAAATAGAACCTGTGCTTCCTAAATCACTTATGGAGCAAATATCTCTCCATCTAAGGACACCCTATTGATTGTATGGCTGAATATATAATGGAAAAATAACACAAGACTGTACAAACAGTAGTCAGGTACATATGCATAAAAATGCTTGGTAACCACATGTTTTTGGAGACAAATAGCTTGGACAGGGTGATAGGAAAATGAAGAATATGGAATAATGAAATTCTTAGGAAAACAATGGGTCAAGGTCTGTTTATTTGATCCTAAAACAACCCAAAGAGAATTTCTTACAAGGTATGTCAACTATGATCTTTGTTGTAATATGTCTGAAGTATAAGGATTCAGTTAAGTGTATCATCCTATCTTAAGACATATGCCCAAATACTTGTTTTTTAGTTAACTTCATTTATTAGCATGGAAACTTACATGAATAAAAGTTAAAAATTAGCAACAGTAAATTTTACTAAAATATTTTTAAAGCTTTATGTGACATGCTTATTTAGAATGAATTTTGAGTCAACTTTTGGCTTTAAAAATTATATACACGTGGGAACTATTTTATTGTGAAAGGAAAATATATGTGTATATAAATGTCACAATGATTTTTCACATACCATTCAGTTTGCACGATAAATGATGATTCATTTAAAACATATTTTACAATACTACATGAATTTTACATCAGCTTATTGATTTTAGAGCTACAGCAGGTTTCAGATCAAATGATCAGAACTTTGGTCTGAAGGTCCGAAAGACTTTAGCAGCATACTTAAGGTGACAGAGGTTATTTGAGGATCCACGAAGAAAAGGACATATAGAACTTTCGCTTTCTTTTTACTGTGAGACCTAACAATATTGGTATTTTAAACCCATTTGCATTAGTTAGCAAGACATTTTAATTTGGAGGAATAATGAAAGTTATTGCTTTTGCTAAGCTAAGGAAGATGTATCCCTAAACAGTTTTGTTGTGCTATGATTTTGTGTTGCTTTGTATTTTGGTTAAACAATAGAAATTATCTTGTTTCTTCTTCATCTGTTCAAGGACAAGAGGTTCAGGTGGCGCCTCATTTAGATTCACCCCATTTCTTCCTTGCATTGCTCTTCAATTCAATTTCACATTTTTTGATTCATTAATAGCCTTCCTTACCAACATAGCTCAGCACTCCCTGAAAAAATGCTAATGCAGATTACTCATGGAGCAGTAGTTTTATTGTTTTAGGAATCAAATTGATCTTTTGAAATTGAGATTCTAGTTTCTAACTAAAAATAAAAGTTAAAAATTTTAGGATTTAAAATCAACTTAAATTGTAACCTTGAAAGATATGAAACCTTTCTGTGGACAGTTTACTGTAATTAACATGTAGACATTTAACAAATAAAAATATTTTATTAGATAGCCTGTTTTATGAAACCAAACTATACAAATACATAAAATTTCAAGAATTGAAATATTAGATATGAATAATCATGAATAATTATAAATATGAATATTTATTAAATGTCATAAGTTGGCTGTGAAATGTATACTAAACATGTCATACTTTTGCTTTGGCAGACCATCTGCAAGCCGCGTGGAACATTTCATTTCCAGATTGTTGTGTGGACAGCTCAGAGATCCATTTTCGGTGGGGAGAGAGGGGCTCTGGTGCGGTAGCTGGCTGAGCAAGCTGCACTGCTCTCTGGACTGGCTCCTTCTGCAAGAATCATATGTCAGGCTCTTCAAGAAATAATGCACCTTTGTCCGCGAAGACAACCGAGAGAGTTTGGCCCTGCAGGGTAGTAGGAGAAAAGCATTAGAGAACAGTGCTCACACACACCAGCAACCTAGGAAACGCCTCACTGATGAGCTTTGGGGGCACCCACAAAAGCAATTCAAACTATTCACTCCAGAGAACAACTTGTAATTTAAAAAAAATTATTATTATTATTTTATTTTATACTTGGCATGGTAATAAAGAGTATTTAATATAAGAGAAGCTGAGTTATAAGCATCTCTGTTTTTTGGCTTTATTTAAGCAGTTTTTTTAAAAAGTATAGTAATCTAACAAGTACTTTTTTCTAAGGTTTCCTTTTCTATATGGCTTATTGTTCCATACTGTGGTAATAGCTGCAGGACTGAGACATGTATGCTTTTTAAGCATGGAATGCCAGTCTTGATGGTTTAGCAAACAGACCTTATCAATTTGACCTAGAAGTATCTGTAACTATGACAGGAACTCCTGCGGTTTGGCTATATAGTTTTAAAAGCCTGTGCTACAATTATTTCTTTTGTTTTCAGAGGCTCTTGCAAAATTTGATATTCACAGCTGCTAGGCATCAATTTGGTCCAGAAGCAATCTCACCAGAGAAAAACAAAAGTGACTGAATCCAGGCGAGTGCCAGATTGTACTCTGTAGTGCTGAAGAGGATTCAGGTGCAAGAGCTACAAAGGTGCCACTGCCCAGGTGGGCTATAGGGTTTCAGTGAGCCAGGCCAGACTCCTGTCTGCTTATACCCTTGATAGCATCTAGGAATTCCTGGTAGTGAAATAACCACAAAGCACTGGGCTTTTTTCCCTTTCTTCACAATGACTATCTTGAAGCAGAAAACTGAGACAGGAATTGGAAGATTGAAACTAATGCATATTTACTTGCTGAGAAACTCAGGTGAAATTCCTATTTATATTATAAATGAAATAAAGATTAGTAAATTAATCAAGACAGAATGAGGAAGTCTTTGTATATACAGAGGTTGACTACAAAGTAAGAAAAGAGTTGTTTTTATTATTTCTATTGCATCTCTTTGCATAACTCTTTATTAGTTAAAATTGTATAAGGAGAAAAATATATGAGAAAGTTGCTGTAGCCAGAAAAAGATAGAAATACGTTATATACAGAAAAAAATAGAGGACACTTTAATCTTTGGTGTTATATTAAGAATTGTTATTAATAACTCTTTGGGAATTAGATCAGCTTGGGGAACTCCCTCAATTGTCTAACTGTATGACTCATTTATTGTAGAAAAGTATATTACTGTGAATAGATGAAACATGGCTAAAATGATCAATGTAATTAAAACATCATATTTTAAAACTCTAACATAAATATGAATTTAAATGAAAGCAGTACTGGAAAGATTTGGTTACAGATATTGTTTTTCTTTGTGTTCAACATGTATCTTTTGCTTTTGAGAGAAAAGGTTTACCCCATTGTTTTCTGTCATGTTGTCAACATGGAGATTTCTGTACACCCTAATATCATCTCCAAGATTGCAGGCAGCGTGTTCAGTCATTTGTTGAGTTTTCCTCTCATCCCACCCTAGACATCAGAGATGATAGTTTTTAGTAGGAGCTTGTACCTGTCTACTTTCTACTCTGCAAAGTAAGTTTTTTCTCTAGAAAAAATAATCATTGTTAAATTTTCTTCTCATTTTTTTTCAAAGCTATCTACTTACATAGAGGCATAATAAGACTATTAAGAATAAAATTCCTCAGAGACTTCACAGAATCTAGAATTCCACCTCTACTATATTGTCTTTTTCTTCTTTGAAGGCAGCATAGTAGTTGTAAGAAAAATTAAAAAAAAAACATAGAGATGGGTTTGAAGAAATAGGAAATCAGAGAACTAAGTGACTATAGTTTGGGAACAAATCAGTTTCCTCATAGAAAGTTTTACAAAACACATTCAAACTGAGGAAGGGGAGAAAGACAATCTCTAAACTTTCTGCTCTTCTAAGGTATTGGATGCTTTTAGTGCAACAAACTTTAGGTACAGAGAATTATTATGAGATACAGAATTCAAAGATGTGTAAGACATGATCCTGTCTTCATGAGGTTGTCTGTGTGAGTAATATAGATAATATCATATAGATTTTGACATTGATTTTCTAATTTTCTAATCAGTATCTACTATAATTGGTTGATTGATTGATTTGTACTGTGGCCTGAATATAGACTGCAGCACTGAGCCTTTTAGGCCTTTTTATTTTTATTTTGAGATAAGGTCTCACTGAGCTGCCATGTAGCCCAGGCTTGACTTCAACATGTAATCCTCTTGTCTCAGCTTCTCAGAATGTTGAAATCACAGGCATGTACCACCATGCCTGATCTACCTTTCTTGTTGTTAACAGACCTTTGATTACATTGAGGGTTCTAATATTTCCTGTCAAAATACATTAAGTCCCATTTTTTCTTTTCTCTCTAGGATATCTGTAATTTATACAGTTCTAATGAGATCTATGGTGAGATCTACCAGATGCATTCTCTTCAAGGAAAAACAAATATTTTCATATTAAAAAGTGGCAGCTCCAGGTAGCAAATGCTACTCTTTGGAATACACATTAGTCTGCAGTATAGAATTGAAGTTTGGAGATAAAGCAGTTGTCTTGTGACCATGTGAAGGGAGTTAAATAGAATCTGTCACTAGATGCTGCCTATAGCCAAGATGACTACTTTTTC
>PVIR01030743.1:0-20008 GCA_004026965.1 Petromus typicus | reverse complement strand
TTATGTAGTCCTGTTGGAGGTTAAGCTACAGCTACCATAAGCAACTTGGAACAATTTTCTAGTTACACAATTTTGATTCTTCCTGTTGTACCATTGGTATTGCAGTTGCACTGAAAGTTCCATCACTTATGCACTTTCTATGGAACTCAAGTTGACCATGTCAAACTCAAATACCATCTCAGAGTCTTCCTGGCAGTGGAATATTGGAAAAAAGAGCCCTAATTATCTTCCTGTACTAATCGTGACATGTCCAAGCCTAGAGAGGTCACTTTGTAATACTATTCCTGGTTAACTGGCCTAGCAAGTTACATAATCCAACACAGCCACTGAAGGATCTGGAAGCACAGTGCTGCTATGCATGCAGATTAACAACCAAAGCCTGGACAAATGGGCCTAGTAAATAACTGTTACACAGCTTCTCATAGAGCTCCTTCTGATTGTGTTGTCCATTGATGATACTCCCCTCAATGCAAAATTCCTTCTATTATTTTCCCTGCAATTCACCCCTTGAAAATGCCATTGTAACAATACTAGGGCTTTAATAACATATGATAATGATTAACTATAATGCTTAGAGTTACCCTAAATTATCTTCAATTTATGATTAAAGTTTAGACATTATTGAACAAACCACACAAAACTGTAATAGTACAATTAAGTCCCTAAGAAAATGTAGAAAAGCAAACATTTTAAGGTTATCTCTTATCCTCTTTGTATATTGTTTTCTTTATGATTTTCTTCCAAATTGAAGATTGTGTATTCTTCAGAAGGCTACAGAGATATTTCCAGGTTAGCAGAGATTTCTTAGCAGTTAACATCATTGTGAGCTGTGATCACTAAAACACAGTGACTACTGAGTCATTTATTGTCCTGTGAGCACAGTGGCACCGTTGCTTTCTCTGAGACACTACTGGTATCAAGGTTACCTTTTTTTCCTAGAAAGTAAAACTGGTAATATTATGTATGTAAGACCACTTAAGATTATCTCAGAGAATGGATATAAAATCCTGTACAAGAGACTGACTTCCATGAAAATGACAAAACCAGATTCTTTGACACAATCCTCAAAGATGGTCCCATATATGTACTTATATAAAGTAGCAGATGATAGTGATCTCACTGAAAGATCACCAGCTTTGGATCATGAACTCTGTTAGCCAGAAGACATCTCCATGCCATGCGTGTTAGGTGACTTTTCGCAAATAATTGAAGTTTATTATAGCCTTATCTCCTGCTCTGGAAAATGGGGCTAATTCTCACCTTGTAGTATTGTGATGTGTCTATTGAACTCAAGTACACATTAATTCCACAGTAAATGCTAGCTATTATGAAAGAGCTGGAAAGTATTTTTATAGTTTAGTTGATGAGAAAATATAGAGCAGAATACTTCTCACAGATGGGTTCCTTTGCAGAAGTGTTCTCATTATGAGTTTCTTCTTAGTGTCTTTTTCATTTCATCTTCAGAATGTACAGCCTGTTCCAGTGCAACTGTGACCATAAATTTCACTGTGTCTTTTCTCTGTGTTCTCAGATTCATTATGTAGCCTTTCATTTAAATCATTAGATGTTTTGTTTAGGCTGAAACCTTGGCTGGGTGTCTACTATGATCATTTCTCTTTCTGATTCTTTCCTTCCCATGGCATTTTCCATAGTAGACTTTTATAGGATTTATTACATATGTGTTTGAACTATAATCTTGCATACATGAAGTTCACTTTCAAACTCTTGAGGTGTTTAGGGAAAGGACAATCAAAATAAGAGTAAACTAAAATGCATTGAAAGCATCCCATATCTGATTATCTAATTTTTAAAATCTCAGTTAAAATCTCTAAAATATTCAAAGATGTAGATGTTATGTTTTATTGCTGCCTCTCTCTCTCTCTCTGTGTATGTATGTATGTATATATATATGTATGTGGCCATACATATGTGTATGTATGTATACATATATCTATGTAAGTTTGTATGTTTGTCATACATAAGAATTACATCCCTCTTAGAGAAATGTCACTTGTACATATCATATCTTAATCATTGTAGTTCCTTCCTTTCAGACTATCTCCATGGCCAAATCTGCTACCAATCTCCACAAAGTCTATCTCCATGTTTGCTATTATCTATCTTTCATTTTTCTCTTTGAATTATTTATAGTTTAGATTACACATACAACAAAAAATGTGATATTGAACTTTCTGTGTGTGATTTTATTTCACTGAACATTGTAGTTGCAACATGTCTCCATTTTTCTACAAATAACTCAAATTTGCCCTTTCTTACTGCTGAAGAGTACTTCACTGGGGGTATACACCATATGTTCTTTATTAGTTCATCAACTGATGGGCCTACAGACATTTTTCAAAGTTAGCTCTAATTCCTGCGTTATAAAGAAAATTAAAGTGAAGACCTTAAGTATCCAAAGCCACACAAATAGACATAGCATATCCACAATTCAAATCCCAGTTGAGCACTGCTAGAACTTGAGTTCAAAATCACAGCCCAGGTCATATCACCATTCTACCCCACTTCCATAAAACTCATCACCCCTGTAACATTTGACAAAATGCTTTGATTCATGTTTTTATTGATTCCTAAAAAGTTTTGATTACTACTCCTATTAGTATAAAAGTCAAGTTGTTCACAAACCTGAAGGAACAAAAATATTAATGACTAACATTAATGTTTGTGTCTCTGTGTCTCTCTGCCCTTCTCTCTGTCTCTCTCTCTCCTTCTCTCTGGACAGGACAAGAATGTCCTGTTTTGGTGGATGCAGCTAATCCTTGAGCTGTGGGGTTGCAACCTTGAGCCTGCCTCAAAGGCCGGGCTCAGCTTAATATCCCCACCCCCTCATTTCTCTTTCTCTCATTATCAGTACTTATGTTACTGAGTAGGTTTTGAGGTAAATGTCCAAAATATTAAAAAATCTAATAGCAATAGTAGATAGAAAATACAATTAGGAGTAAAGGAACATAAGGGTAGAGAAAACATAGCCCAAGCCTTCAATTAGTTCTAAAACTTTAAATCAGAAGACAATAAGAGATGAAAGGAACAATAATAAAATTTGATGTTAATCTTATTTACACCAAATAAGCTTGTAATGCGTCAAGTGTGGAACTGAATGTTCTTAAGCCAGAAATGATGCTTAAGGAAAATATCGTCATGTACAGGAGTTCTTTTTAGTGTGGTGACATCCCACATTAATTACATGACCCTTTTCCATGGACAGTTGATATGCATGCTTTGTGATACAGAAGCCAACAGAACTCACTCACTGCCCGTGTACCTTCTCAGGCAAATGCTCTTCTTTCCCCCTCTCTTCAAACATCGGTGTGTAAGTGGCTTAAAAGCATATAAAACACAGAGAAAAATGCAAGCAGACTTACATAACTCTGCCTGGCTCGTACACCATAACTTGGATGAGATGAACATAGATGCCGACTTACTTATTTCTTGGTGAAGATAGAGAGGAATCCATCTTTTAATAAGAGTACCATGTATTTCAGTATATGCTTATATTTCAATACTGTCTGTTAGGAGCCATTGTAATGCTCTGGGTTAGTGTTGTCCAAATAAGCAGAAAAGCATAAGATGAAATTATGATACTACATTTCTCTTCAAAATAGGGAATTGGCTTGAACACAGTCACAGCTGCATAGGCAATATGGAGTAGAAGTGAGAACACATACATTTTCATTATGTCAACTCTTAAGATCTGGGACCAAGTAACAAATTTGTAGAGTCATGTTTTAGAACAAAAGAGACCAGGTCTCTAAATGTGTACACACACAATTCCTGACCCTTGAATCCTCTCCTTTGTGTCTGTGGTAACAGGAAGCTTCAATCGATCTCAGCAGTTACTGAGTTCCTCTGAGATGTGACCAGGGCAACTCTGAGGTTCCTGCTATATTCTCATCACTTTCAATTTCTGATATAGTTAATCTTCCCTAATAAGAAGGATTTAATGCTATTTTAACTGGGATTTTTGTCTTCCCTTTGCCCTCTGCTTTCATTTTCTATATTGAAAGACAGTTAATGTGCATCAGTATGGGGAGGTTCCATATTTTAGTGTACAGAGTCAAACACTAAGATAGTTTTCTCATACATGTCTAAGAGTTGCTCACATCACAGTATTTTTTTGTGCTTAGGAAAATACAAATATGTGTCCTCCCTTCAAATTCATTGCAGTTGAAAACCAGTACTTTATATAAACCAGCAGAGGAAAAAAATTTTTTTGATTCCTGTTTATCACTTTAGTTGTAGTATGCTTTTCTCTGATGTAACAATATTGCAGAGTGGCTAGCTGCCTTTCCATGATGTTTCATTAAGGATTTCTACTCTATCTTCCAGAAGATGAAACTTTTCTGTTGTAACATTTAAATCTTGATCCATTTTGTTTTGGTTTCGTACATGGTGAGAGATATCAATTTATTTCATCTTCTACATGAGGATAGTCAGTTTTGCTAGTACCATTTTTAATGAGGCTGTCTTTTCTTCAGTATATATATATATATTTGTCCCCTTTATCAAATAGTTAAGTGTGAGGATGTTATTTCTGTACACTGTATCTTTCCCATTTTTCCAAGTGTCCATTTTTGTGTCAGCACTACACTGTTTAAATATTTATAGGTTTGTAATGTAACTTCAAATCCAAGACTGTAATGCCTTCTGTCTTACTCCTGTTAACCAGTGTTGCTTTTCCTGGTTTTGACTTCTGGTTCCATATGAGTTTAGTACTATTTTCTCCAGTTTTATGAAGAATGCTACTGGAATTTTCATTGGTTTTGTGTTAAATCTTAGTAACAATTTTAGAAATGGGACCATTTGTCTACATTGGTTTTACTTGTTTAGGAACAGGGATATCTTTCCATTTTATAATATCCTCTTCATTCTCCTTTTTCATAATACTGTTGTTTGTTGCTGAGATCTTTTGCTTCCTTTGTTTATTCCTAAGATTATACTTTCTTGGTGCTATTATGAATGGTATTTTCTCCTAATTTCTTTCTCAGTGAGTATATTATTGGTGTACATAAATGTTATTAATCTGTGTGTGTTGATTTTGTATCCTGCTGCACTGGTGAATTTCATTAATTCAGTTCTTTTTACAAAAATTTTTGGGGCCTTCTATGTAGAGGATCATGTTGTCTGTAAATAATGATCATCTGGCTTCTTGTATTTCTATATGTAACATGTTTATTTATTTTTCTTGCCTCATTGCTATGATATGCTATGGAGAGGTCCTTTTCTAATCATAACTATTTAGGGTTATGTGTGCATCATTTATCTGTATGTTAATTTTCTCATTATTTGTAAAATTTTCTGTTATTATTTCAATAAATGGCATTTCATGCCATGTCTGCTGATTTTTCACAATTCCTAATTAATTGCAGATTAGTATTTTCAGCATCTAGATGTTCTTGGAGATAATTTTCATACTCTTTTTGTTTTAAATTGTGTCTCACTATTGTTCACTGTTATTGACAGTAGCCTTCTCTTCTCATTTTGATATTCTGTCTACATAAGTCACTTCTGCTGCCCATATTTTTGATGGAACCTTTAATATCTTTAATATTTTAGTATTTCTTTATTGTATGTAATTCTTTACTGGTCATTTTTTTTTGTATCATTTCATTTAGCTCAGTCAGCTTTTTATTAAATGTCTTCTGTAGACTCAGTGATCATCTTGTTTATCAGGGTTATTATCTGTTTAGTTACATCTTCTTTGAGCTAACTAAGCATTTGATTAATCTGTTTTGTTATCCTTTTGAGTAATTAGTCTGTGTTTAGGATCTGGAAGTTTTGTGAGGCTTTTGTTACCTTGTCTTTTAATTTTTTAGTTTTAATTTTTGTTTTTTGTACTGAGGATTGCAGTTTGATTATAAGGGAAAGCTTTCTTACCAGCCCGAATATTGCTTATTTCTGCTTTTTAAAATGCTCTTTGGACATCTTGGCCTTTGACTATGTCCAGGATCAAACCACCTTTATTTATTTGGGAAAAGAGATTGAATCATATCAGGCATAGTACCAAATCCTTGGGAAATGGATCACAGTATTGTTAATGGCAATGTAATCCAGATATTGACATCCCAAAATACCAATTAATAGTAGCAACTATGTTACCTTGGCTACAGTAGTAAAATCAACAATAATAGCATAAAACACAAACTGAATATTGACATACTTGACTAGCCAATGTGTACCAACCTGAACTATAGAAAGGAGATCTATAGCTATATTATAAACATTAAGACAAGCCAAATAGTAACCAACAGAAAGTATCTACAAAAGGGAATAATTTTATCTCCATTAATAGTAGTAATGATTGTAGCTGGAGTTAACTAGCTATCTAAATAGTCAAAAAGCTTAATAGTTAACAGATGAGCATAGAGACATGGAAAATGAAAAAAGTAAAATTTGAAAAGTTAATGGAAGATGAGACGGAGAGAAAACTGAGACAAGGAATCCTATAAGGAGTAAAATGAAACTAATTTTATTAGAAAACTTTCACAGAAAATAAAAAAGAAAGTAAAACACAGGAAATTAAAGATAAAGAAGAAAACAGTTAAAAATAAAAAAAAAGAAAGAAAGAAAAACCCCAAAGGGGGACATGATTTGACCTTCCTGGAGAAAAACTGATGAAAAAATTAGATAATTAAAAAAAAAAGTCGAGTAAAAAATTTTCTGTCCTGAACGGTTTCTCTCCAAACTCGGCAATCAGTGTTGGAATATAGCAAATTACAATTTTCTCTGTGAGGCTTTAGGGCTTGTGGGTTTGTGTGGAGCCTTCTCTGAGCAAGAAGCTCCTCTCTCTGCTCACCCAGATGATGACAGCTGCCCTGACTGAGAGGAGCTTTTGCTTATACTGGTGGATGAAGAGAGCTACGAGCCCTCTGACCTCTGCCTGATGATGGCCGTGCACTGGGGTCTAAGCACATGGTTGGACTTCATGGAATCACTCACTATGCCTGGTTTCTCACTCAGAGGTCAGGGTCCTGTCCATTCTGACCATAGCTTCCACTTCTCAGGAGGCTTGTGTTTAACCTGTATCCTGTGCACAACCATCTCCTGTGGGTGCCTCTCACCTGGCCACAGGTGAGGGAAGCGCTAGAATCTCTGAAGCTGCTGCAGGTCCCTGTTTTCTCTCTGGGTCTGCTGGCTGAATGCACTTGACTTTTCTTTCTGGGACTGGCCTTGTCCACAGTCAGATCAGTAATTCTGCACAGTGCAAGAAATTAACTGAAGATGTGTTCACGTAAGGAAAAGTGTATCTGTACCAAAAAGATAAATACTTAACAAAGTAGCAAAGCAGCTTGCTGTAACATGGAAGTGTGGACTTAGGAACCCTCTGGAGAATCAGGGTCTGTAGATGGAAGACTCTAGGCAAGATAAATATATAATTATAAGTAATGGCCAAAAGTGAGAATATGGAAAAGTATTTTGTAAAGCTTAAAATGGAACATTTATTCAAGTTAGTGATAGAAAGTGTTTTCCAAACTGGACATGGTGACACATACCTATAATTCCAGCTCTGAGTAGAACGTTACAGGAGGGTTACTATATGCTTGAGGTCTGCCTAGGCTATATAGTGAAAACTTGCCTCAAAAAAATAAAAAAAGATGGGCCGGGGAGTTAGCTCAGTGGTTCCGGCGCCAGGGTCTCGCAAGCGCAAGACCCTTTTGAGAGAGGCAAAGAATCAGGAAGTTTACTATTCTTCTCAGAAAGCTAATCTCCCAGTCCCCCTATATTTGGACTACTATTCTCAGGCCTTCAGTTGATACGTTTGTCATTTTGAGTTTCAAATAGCACAGCAAAAGGTTCATTTCACATTTCATGAAGCAAAGACCGTATCCATTGACTGCCTGTTTTGTGAAGGAGAAAGGATATTAATATCCCCATGCTTTCTTCACCTGCTCTTAGATTCTCTTAAAGTTTTGATAGCCCTCAAGTATCTTTATATTTACATAGATTAGTTCCAAATTTTCAAACCTAATATGGAATATTATTGAAATGATTGTGAACAGGTAGTTTGTGTTAACCATGAGTGATATACTAAAATTATATTTCCCCCATAAACATAATAATCTCTATTTTCTTCTAAAGAAAATTCTTTTTTTTATTTATTTTTTATTTTTTTAAATTTTTTTTTAGGTTTTTTGAAGACAGGGTCTCGCTTTGTGGTTCAGGCTGGCCCTGAGCTCAGCCTCAAACTCACATCACAGCAATCCTCCTGCCTCTGCCTCCCGAGTGCTGGGATGACAGGTGTGAGCCACCATTCCCGGCACTGTGGTATGTGGTACTGGTTGCTGCTGGGCATGAGTCTCCACACCCAGTATTGTTATGTGGTTACCGGGGATCGAACCGGGCCCTTGCGCTTGCAAGACAGGCGCCGGAATCACTGAGCCAAATCCCCAGCCCTTCATTCTCAATTGATAGCCTCATTTTATATAGACTTTAAAAAAATATTGCCCATTACTTTAAATTTTTGCTCTATTTGTTTTCAAGCATGCAGTATTGATGGAATCTAATTTGATTCCTGTGCTCTCCATGATGACTTATTTATTTCAGTTTTAAAAGTATGTGATCTCATCTTTGAAGTTGATGTTGTTAATTTTCTCAAAAGTATTTCTAAATCTGGATTCTTTTTCCATTCTCTTTGCTGAGAACTTGATGGACCCTTTCAACCAACAAGCTATATTCTGCATTCAGGGAAACTCTTTTACTATTATATTGCTCACTTTTCTCCTGTGTGTTTCTCTTTAATCACTCATTCTTGGGTTGTGGTTGATCAGTTTTGCACTTCCTTGTTAAGCCCTCTGAAGTAAATGTTTTTCTTATCTATTTCATCTTTTAAATATATTTGTGACCCTCATGTAATATTACCTTAAACTGGACTTTTGTTTATTCGATTGAATTCTTATTTTCAAAATTTGAGGGCCAGGATTTAGCTCAGGGGCACTGCACCTGCCTCCCAGCTACAAGGCCCTGAGTTCAATTCCTGGTTCTGTAAGAAAAAAACAAAATGCAGTTCCCTTTCCTGAGAGCCCTATTATATCTTTTATTACTCCATTTTCATTGAATCCTCTTCTTGTTTTACACATGCAGATTCTTCCCCAATCTTTATCAAATACATTAGTGAGAAACTTTTAAGTAGTAGTACTCTGTTCTCTAGTTTTAATGATCTCTCAGAATTAACATATTTGCTTTTTCTGTTTATTTAGCTTTGCCTCCCCCTGACACACATATGCATTAATTGTTTTTCTGAACTATCCCGAAACATTTGCTACCTTTCATGGTTAGAAAAGAGATATGTAAAACTTTCCTAGAGGCTCTTAAGAGTCAGACAGAATTAATAACTGGTTTTCTGTTTATGATGAAGAGGCAAGATGTTAGTCCTTGTCCCGAGGAACAGTGAATATCAGATATTGAGCGGTTTTATATTTTCTTTGCAGAGAAAAGATCTTGTTTTTATTTTGTCTCATTGTAATCTGGTATTTTTAGTGTGTTACTAGGTAAATTAATGTATTAATAATGTACTTCTGTTTAGTGATTTATGTTTAACTCCCTCTTTTTTCCAGTCTTTCTCATCTCCCAACTCTGGTACTATTTGTAGACTTCTTTTTTATATTTAAAACTTGTGAAATAGGAAGAAAAATTTCAAGTGGGAACGGGAACAGGGGAGAGAAAGGGAGGAGAGAAAGGAGGGAAAAAGAGATAAATATAAAATGGAAACAAAGCTTTGGCAGATAAAGGGGTGGTACAGGGGTTGAAAATAGATCAGGGAAATGGGAAAAGAAGAATCAAGATATATCATGTAAATACACAAATTCCACGAATATACTGTCTAAATTATACCAATAAACTTGACTAGGTAAAAAAACAAAGAAAGAGACTACCAAATACTCGATAGATGCTAAGAAAAAAAAAGTAGTACTGCTATAGGTGCCAGTATTATTCTAGTGGTGGTTGAATATGTGTGCCAGGTCTGTTACCCTGTCATTCTTAATAACTGTAGTATGCATGCTTTCATCTAAGTACTTGTAACTGGAATAATGCACCTTTTATCTTTTATGAGTTCTGAATATTTCCACTAAATTTCCAATCCTATCCTGCCTTCAACTCTTCATTCACAGTAGGTGAGCTCATAGGAAGTGCTGAAAGCACAGCATTTTATGGAGCTCTTTGCTCCCTCGCTTCGCACAAATCAAATGAACATGTGACATAGCTTAATTCTGTTTTGTTACAGGATATCTTTGGATATTTTTCTTGCCCACTGAAATGACAGCATGTCTTAGAACCCAGATTCTTCTTCTTGAAAACAGTTGCTTTTATTATAGCTTCCAACTAATTCCATAACATATGGTCTGATTTTCCAATTTGTCTATTAGCATAGCATTTAGCGTCGTTCCACAAAGACAGCAAAAACGGATGTAGTGCTAATGAAGTCTGCCACTTAAATTCAGGGCTTCCCTGGCACAACTTAGTAAAATCTTCCAGCTGTTTCAAGATCATGATTGATTCCCAGCACCATTCTGCCTTTTCAAAGCATTATGTGAACTCCTGGTGCATATTTATGAGCATATTTATTGTAGTTAAACAGTTCTTAAGTAATTGCTATGAAGATTTGTGATGAATCCAACAGTATCCCTGAGTGAAAAGTTTATCACAAGAGAACAAGGATATCCTAATAATCTCTAATATTCAAATCTATGACTGAAACAGAAGAATAAAAACACACATTTAAAATTCTTGGAAGAGTGGTCAAAAATCTAAATTTCTGAGCAAAAACTTCTTTAGAATACATAATGATTGTTAATATGTGTAATTTAAAATATGGATTGAATTCAAAGTCTGTGACAGGGTCGTGCCTTGTAGTTCAGGCTGGCCCTGAGCTCAGCCTCCAACTCACATCACAGCAATCCTCCTGCCTCTGCCTCCTGAGTGCTGGGATTACAGGCATGAGCCACCATTCCCGGCACTGTGGTATGTGGTACTGGTTGCTGCTGGGTGTAAGTCTCCACTCCCAGTATTGTATGCGTTTTCTGGGGGATAGAACCCGGGCCCTTATGCTTGCAAGACAGGCGCTGGAATCAGTGAGCTAGATCCCTGGCCCTAAAGATGCAGTTCTTAAAGTTCAGAGACAAGTAAAGAGATAATTGCAACATAAGACAAGCACAACAAAGTATCATTTGTAAGGAGATACACGGGTGACAGTAAACCAAGACCTGGGTGGACTGATGGAGGTCAGGGAGGATATCTCAGTTGAAATGTAAATGATTCACAGAAGTTGCTCAAGCATCTAAGAGATTAGTGGTGTTGCCAGAAACTAACAGGGAACATTCTGATGTATAGATACCAACATGGGGCAGCTGAGCAGCAGAAGGATGTACTGAGTGGCTAGAACATAATTTGAGTGAGGTGGTAAAACATAACAGTTCACTAAGTTATTGCAAGCACATTGCCTTCAGGGAGGGATCCCTTTTTAAATTTTGTGTGGGAGGTAGCACGATTGTGAGAGAATGTGTGTGTGAGACAGACAGGGAGAAAGATAGAGACAGAGCCAGTAACAGAAAGAGAATTACTAGGGCTTCTGCATGGACAGTTGTTTAAGGAGAAGCAGTGTGGAAAGAGAGAGTTGAGGGCTATGGGTTCACTTTACTTGTATACAAGGTAAGAGGTGTCAATGAAGGCAGGAAAAATATGTCCTAGCTTTGATATATTCTAGTAAGTGACTGGGTATAGTGAATGAGGAGGAAAAAGATAAGGAACATATTTCTAGCTTCAGTAACCATGTGGCTGATGAAAGGAAAACAAGGAAAAACTTGGATCTGAAGAGTTCTCCTGAGTTATATTTGAGATATGTTTTGTTTGAAGCACCCATGAGACATCCAAATAGAAATATGTAGTAGATGGTGACAAAATACATTTTAAAAAATGTTTGCCCTAGATGTATAGATTTGGAGATTTCCTTGTAAAAACAGCAAATAAAACCATAGAGATCATCATAATTCATAAAATGAATGATAGAACAAAAGGATGTGGCTACATAAGAGAAAGTCAAGGGCCCCAGCCTAGATGCAAGACCAAGAAGGTCCTGGAGTTAGGAGAAGGCATGTAAGGGAGAAGGGTTTCAGATCATGTGAAAATAAAGACAATGGTGTAAGAAGGAGCTGGTAGATAATCAGTAATTAAAAATGGTATCAATCAGCCAATAAATAGAACTTGTTGGCTAGATTTGGCTACAAGAAGGTCACTGATGATACCACAAAACTTTTAGTGTCACAATTGAAGGGAAGCTTCAGAAGTAGTCTAAAAGCAGAGATAAAAGGAAATGTGAATTTTTAAAGACTTATAACTCTACGAAGGCAAGTGAGAATTGACTTTCTTTGAAGCCCAGTCAAGAGGAGAATATAGATTAAGCTAGATTGATAAATAGATTAACTTTAAATAAAACTTGAAGCTTTCTCGCATGAGTAACGATAAAAGAAAAATGCCTATCAATTATTTTTCATAGATCTGAGGCTCTGAATATTTCTAGATATAGTTCTAAGATTTTTGCATATTTACTCCCTATATTTTGAAGAAAAATGATAAGCTTTAGTAGTCAATTTGTTTCTTAACTCATACATTATTATTCATTTGACAGTGAAAAGATAAAAAATAGTTAATATCATTCCTTCAAACATGCTTTTACTTATACACACAAAGTATACCAGTATCCACACATCTTTTACGTCTTGAAGAAAGTGGAAAATAAATGTATTCCTCAAAGAACAATATCACTTCCTTTTAAATACTACTTTAAATGAGAAGAATAATAATATGTCAAAGAATGCAAACAGTATCAAATTTAAACCTCTAAAATACTAATGAAACCTCTTATCACAATATTTTGCTTGCTTCCTAGAGATACCTTCCAATCTTTTCAAAACCTGGGCATGAATCTGTAAAATTTGTGTTTTAGGAAGGCCTCTTTCACTATGAGACACATTAATTATATTTGGAATTTAAAAGATTGGCCTTAAAGTTTTCTGGGATACAATTATTATTTTCTCTCATAATTGCCTCCATGAATATCAGGCTGGATCTCCCTAAATCTCCTTGTTTTCATACCACAGATTACTGTCGACGGTCATTTCAGCTCTCTTTCAATCTGTGCTACAATTCTGTAAATATTTCATTCACTTGACAGGATTATAGCCTGTACTTCAATAAGGTGTTTCACCCTAATTAGTTCCACAGGTGCCTTTCTTTTTAAAAGGAAATAGTTCTTCCTCAGCCTCCAGAAGAATGTGCTGGGGTCATTATCCCTTTGATAGATGAACTCACTGCAGTGTTAGGGTCTCCCGGAAGGATCTCTGCGATGCACAGAAATGCTGTGTTACAACTTTTGATCCATGATTGCTCTAATTTGCTCAGTTTATCCAATATTATAACCAGACAAACAGTTCCCAGATCACCAATGAACTGTGCTGTTGCCTCCATGTTGATTGTATGTACTTATTTTTCCTCAGATTGCTACTAAACATAAGATCTTCACTTCATACCAGGAATTATGTGTCAGCTTTTAGAGAATTAGATTGTTTATGGCATTGGTTTGAGAGTAAAGTACTTGTAGACAATGGATTAGTGGTTTGAATTCTTCCCAGGCTATGAGCAATCGAAAGTCAGTAGCACTCTCTGGAGTTCTATATAATATGAAGGTGGTCTGATTGTAATTGTAGGCCAGCAGGAAGGAATATAATTTTTACAATAGAGAACTACGGAAATCTTCAAAAGACAGACCAGATGTCTCCACAGTTTCTAAGAAAAAAAACCCGAATATATCTGAGTTTTTTTTTCCAAAGCTTTATCCCTGGAAGAGTGTTAAAGGTATTCCATTCCTTCTCTCTTATCATTTTCTCCCACTACATAACTCTTTAACTTACTTCCTTATTTACTCCTTTTCCATCCAACATTTCAAAGCTGAAAAAGCTCACTCAGATTCAGTTGTTTCCATGTTTCAAGCCAAATGCTACTCAGAGCAAAAACCCTGGACTTCTTTCTTACAATCTACAGCCACCGTGCAGCCACGCTGGACCTCACAGCCTACCAGTTTTGACACGGTGCTATCATTATTTCCTGCCTCTCGACAATAACCTTGAGTTGTAGCATCAACATGCTTTGAGAATATTTGATTAGGTTAAACTAGAATACAAAACATGTGTAAAAAGTGATTCTGAAATACTTCCTATTGTATTCGAATTTTAAATAATGTGTGTCAATATCATAAAAAGGTGAAAAAGAAAGTATACAGAATTTTCATTCAACAGCAAACTAGAATATTTACCTGAGCACACCTAAGCAGTACTTCCTAGCTAGGCACCACCCTGGCAGTGGGTACAGAAGCAGGGTTGTTTGCCTATAGTGTTAATGATACTTAGTGAGTCTTAAGACTGTTTTTCTTAGCTGAAAATATAGTGTATAAATTCAGTATGGTAATAAACATTGAGCTTTGATAACATTGAAGCAAACTTCAACTTCTTTTTCTTTTTAACCTGAGCTCACGCAAAATACGTTTCTCTCTATGCATTTCTATATAAGGATCTGGTGCACACAGACACTCTGACACATTTCTCCCTCTGTGTGTGATATGAAATGGAGATTCTATTAAATAATTTATATTTTATCCTGAACAGTGTCCTCCATTATATTCCATTGTCCTCTATTTCGACACCACAGCATTAAAAAATAACTGGCGGCATCCAATTTATTCCATGCAGGATGAATGGGTCAAACACTGCAGTTTGAAAAGCATTGATCTACTATGTCTGGTTGAGAATTATAAAAATACTTTTCTAATATTATGTCCTTCATGCTACAAATATTTGTTTCAGAAAATGAATTTATTAAAAGATATGTTTATACGTTAAAGCCTTTTTTACCACAAGTTCCAAATTTCTATTACGCTGAAGACACATTTTTAAGTGGAGTATAAATACATTTTTTCATCAACATGGATTAAAGAGTGAGTAACTATTCACCTTTCCCATAACTAGATACTATGTCATGTAAACTGTGTTTATAAAATAAAGATCATGATTACCTGGTCTCAGAATACATTAAACTCTTTTTTTTTAGAGCCCTTCTATTACATACTTAGTTATAAATATTACTTAGCAAAAGCCAAGAGGAAACACTTCAAACTTCAGTTAGGCAAACAATTATGTGTTTTCACCTTATATATTTGCTTTAACATATTTTCATTTTCCTCATGCAGATTTTCCTATTTATTAGTTCATTTGTTCATTTTAAGAATACATATATGCTATCAAATAAGATCTTTTTGTTGTTATTATATTTTCTATTAATCTTCACAAAGAATTCAAGTTCCAGAAAAGCAGAAGAAATTTAAAGAAACAGATTGACATACTTCATCAACAACTTAATCACATGGATCTCACAAAATTTGCAAACAACATAGGAACCATCATATGAGCAGCTAGTATTAGATATATGAGCTAATACTGCTAAGAATACTGTTCTTACTAAATAGTTTGAAATTCACAGGCTTCATGCATTGCTTTGTAAACTGCAATATCATTTTAAGGCTGTGTGTAGCTAGTTTGTTATTTTACCAATATCATTGTAGAATGAAGACTTTCATGGTCAGACTCTCTTGGGGTTCTATCACGACCCTGAAATGTTCTGATTCATTATAAATATGCACCATAATATTGTCACTTTTGCTACATCACATAAAGAATCATTTTTATTTAAATTCCCTGACATTTTCAAATTTTTCTCCCTGTACCTTAGATGTCATGGCTTTGTCCACCTTAGACATCTTATAGACCAAGTCAAATTTCTTCTTTTAGTGTACATTGTTTCTTCAGAAATTCAAAAAAGGATAAATTTGACTCTGCTAACAACTCCTACTTTGGTCTTACTCTCATTTATACCTTTGACAGTAAGGAAATCACAAATTGAGTGCTAGAGTTGTAGAAATGAGGTGAGTTGGTTTTTCTTCAAAAATTAGAGGAATGCTAGTGATGCAGTGATTTCTAGGATTTTACCAAGTTTTCCCACCAAAAATGCAGCAGAAATTAGAAAAGGTTTAGGACCAAGGATGTAGCTTAGCAGCTGCTCACCACATGTATCTTAAAAGTGAAAGGTCCTTGAGTTCAGTTTCTGGTACTTGGGGAAAGTAAACAGTTTCTATAAAAGAGATGGAGCCAGAGGCTCATCTGGAAAATAGACAACACGGTGAACTAGCTCAGTGCAAACTTAAAGAGTGGGGCTCTTAGTTCTGCTAATGTCTTTATTACAGTTTCTTTAAATTGGTTGTGTACTGTTTGTCACTTAGTACTATGTGAGCTTCAAAGTATAAGAGCTAGACTAGCTGTTTTGTGCTTTGAAAAGTATTTTACTTGTCATAAATTCTTTTGAATGATCTCTGATCTTATGAAAGTTCATATTAATGCCCTGAGGATACTCCACATTTAAAGAAGATCCTTTTGTCTTTTGCAAACACGCTGCACCTCCTATGATAGAGTTCTTAAATTTAAAGATTATTCTAATTTATTTTATGAGGAGAAAGCTTTTTATGGATTAATTTGCAATCCTCTCTAAAGGCAAGCAGGGCTATGTTGTGGTCTTGGTGCCCAAGTCAGATGACTCCAAATCCCAACCCATCCGCTCTCTGCTCACGTGGCCCAGGCCAAACTGCATCCCACCTCTGAGCATTGTAATCACTTTTGCAGAATTCTGTAAACATGAACAGGGCCTCCACTTTGTATGAGGTAGGTACTCATTAAGTAGCTCTAGGTGCCATTATTATTATATTGTCTTATCATTAAGGGCTCTGTATATAGTTCTTAGAAGGAGTTAGTAAACAGTGGAAAAGTAAATCAAATGCTTACTGTATTATCTGTAGAAATAGAGAATTTTCTCTGAAAATCTGCCCAGAGATGACAAACAGTTAAGAAATGAATGATCATTTCCCTAGAGAAGAGAAAATTACTTATTAAAATTGACTCTCAGTAGAAAATGTATGCTCTGATACATGAGAAGATTTCTACAAGTGTGTATGTCCAGTCCCCTGGAGAAGAAATTCATTTTCACTCTCATGGAAATATAGGAACAGTGAGAGTAGGCCACCAGGGAAGAGAGGAAGTTAGGTATGGAGTTCAATTCTTAGTTACCATGTACCTGGTCAGATGATGATATGGGGCTTTAATTATAGAACAACTTTTGATCATTTATTGGCCATGGAATAAGCCATGATAACTCAAGCAAGTTTTTTTCCTACTTCACAGAATCTGTACATCAGATCATGCTGCATAGCAGTAAAGAACTAATGTGAGAGTCTCTAATTTGTCCAAAAACATAATTAAATGGTTCCATTTATTCATAATTGATATATAATATTTATAATTGATATTTTGCCTCAATTATATGTTTATGTGCAATACAACAGTGTGAAAAAGCATACTGTATTTCTGAAACTTAATGAAATCTATACAAGAAATTCTACTTAGCTCCTGTAACTAAAAATGTCAACAACAACACAGAAACTAGTTAAAATGTGTATTCTCAGATTCTGTCTGGAAGTTGTTGAGGAAGGTGCTACTTTTTCATAAATTCCCGGGGCATTCAAAGCACAATAAAGTGTAGGAGCCCTCGGTCAGATCACAAATCTATTCCTGACTTTGGAGCTCCTTATGCCTCCAAACGGTAGACTATAATCTTTCCAAATCTATATTTCAATATAACGGAATCATTGCATTAAACAGGCACCTTAAAAATAACTATAGTTAAAAGAACTAATTGTGGATATATGTAAAAGGCAAATTATATTGTTTACTAAGCCTGGATTTTAAAATCCAAAGTAATGTCAAAAAGAGTCTAAATTATGAAGTGCTGTTCACCTGAAGAAGAACTGAAATCATCCCATTTTGACCAGAAAAGATTGCTAGGTTACATGAATAGAATATGCAGAAGACAGATCTTGGTGCCACATAATTGAAATACGTCATGTTTATGTTCAAATATGGTGCCTTTCCTCGTCAGTATTATCTATTCATTTCTGGTCCACCCACGTACCTGGCAAGGACATTGTTGAGGTGCTTGCAAGGTAGGAGACTTAAGTGAAAAGATCTCTGTTAAATGATCTCCTAGGTTGCTTTCATTTTAAATATCTACGATTTGTCCACTCCAAGACTAACAAATGCCTGTGAATAATCGGATATGTGTGACAAGTGAAAAGAGAACTGTTTGAGTGAACATAAGTAGTGGTTAGGTTTAACAACTAATAAGAATAATCGGCTGCACAGCCTGTGCAGATTTAAGAAGCAAATTACATGTTTAACAAAACACACTAACAGAGGTGCTTTTAGCTATTTTGTGAAGACTTGGAAAGTCACTCATTGCGCCCTCTGCCGGTTGATTTGCAAGACAGCACTGATTTTTAGATGGAGATTAAGTACTCCCCCTAGAAATAATTGCTTAGTGGATACTTGTATAAAAAAGAGAGATGATGAGAAAGTGCGAAGGAGAGTTGATTAAGGTGGTTCAAAAAAGCTGAGACTCGTTCGACTCTCAGAAATTTATTTCTGTTATCTTTTAATAGCAATCGATTCAAATGATTAATACTCACTGAGCATTTTAATTTTGTAAAGCTTCCATATGTAAAATTAATAATAAAGTAAAATAGGAAGGATTTACAAGGAAAGAGGGTGTAGGGATAAATAACAAGGGGAAAAAGAGTGTGATAGTAATAAAGATAAAACATGAAACAAAGATTATGAATGTGAGGTAGAAGTTGCAGGGTGGGGGGAAGGGGAAAAATGTGAATCGAGTCATGTCATATTCTGATACAAACTCAATGTTGAATGCGGTGATGATGTGTATGCATAATGTATTAATAAATATTAAAAACAGTAAAAGATACTTCCAACATCCTTTTGGAGGGAAACAAACCTGTATGAAGTTTCTTCATATAGTTCTCTACCTTTTGAAATAGGTCTGTTCTAAGAATAAACAATGAAGGTTAAATCACTATTGCTTTCAAGATTAGTGTTAATAACAAGGAGGGACTCAACTGATGGGTGAAGAAAACCTTACAATAGAATATCTTCATCATCCTTAAATAGAACACACTTATCCCAAAAATTTTTGTTTTGATTTTTTTCAGTGAGTCTCTAACACTTAATCCATTGAAAAATAATTTATTCTGTTTTTTAACCACATTAGATCAGCTTTGCCTCTTCTTGATCTTCAATACAAAGGAAATGTGTTGACTTTAGTATGTCTGAAATTCGTCCAGAACTGTTGATTTTGTCAGTGGCTTGTTCCTTTTCACTGGTGAGTAATATTCACCAAATTATTAGTTCCAATGATGATGAGCTCTTACCTTCTGTGATGTTTTTGATTCCTGCATAAAGTTACTATGAAATTTTTATTCTTCTTATGTAAACATGAATATGTGATTTCTGGTTACTGGAGTGAATGCATGAATGCCAAATTTCCAAATGTTTCTACATTAAATGAATATTTCTGTGTCAAGCCATGTCTGAGATTTCTGGTTACTCCACATTGTCGTCTGTAGTAGATGATATTCTAAGGTCTAATTTTAGCCTATCCAGAGAGTAATAAATTCACCCTACTTTCAGTTGCAGCTTACATCATCTTAACGGCTACTGATAACGAACACATTTTTCTGTACTAATTGACCATTCAGATCTATGACAAGTTGTCAATTAAATATTTGCCTATTTGATTGTTTTTCTACCTATTGTTGATTTCTTAATCTGGATCAATCTTTTATCAGATTGCCTTTCTATAATGTTGATTTCTTTTTTTTTTTTTTTTAGGTTTTTTTGAGACAGGGTCTCGCTTTGTGGTTCAGGCTGGCCCTGAGCTCAGCCTCAAACTCACATCACAATCCTCCTGCCTCTGCCTCCCGAGTGCTGGGATTACAGGCGTGAGCCACCGCGCCCGGCACTGTGGTATGTGGTACTGGTTGCTGCTGGGTGTG
>PVIR01030742.1:0-20008 GCA_004026965.1 Petromus typicus | reverse complement strand
AATCTTTATTGGTACATTAAATATACACATCATGATTGCACTCCATAATGGGGATTTGTACCAGTATAAGACACAACTTAATTCTCATTTTTTCCCATAGCCCTACCTACCCTACCACCCCCCCATATACATAAAATTTGTTTCCTTACTTTTTTGTTACAATCTCAACATTGTCCCCTTTCACCTTATTTTACATTGATATCTTAATATTTTTGGTTCCTGAAAAACTTTGGGCTAGTAGAGACCTCACAGACTATAGTCCCTTTATGATCAGTAGGAGATTTTCCTCTTTTCTTTTCCCACTGCTAAGCCTCTCATTAGAGATGAGATCAAGACGTTGATTGGTTGACTTCAGAGTGAAATAACCTAATTCTACTATAAACTAACTCCAGAACCCAGAGCACAGGCACTACCTCGTGTCCATAATGCTTGCAGTAACCATGGGCCATAAACATCAGTTTCATGACAAAGGATATTGGTGCCTCACATCAGGCCAGGCACAGACTGGGTGATTAAAAGTCTATTTTCAGGAACTCATGTTCCCCAGCTCCTAGGACTTCCAGATGGAATCGCTGAAAAACAGGTTGAACCGAACTTACAATAGCAAGGTCACAGCTGGAGCAGATGGACACAGGCTTTTCTAACTCTGGAGACTTGTGTGATCTTATCTGCTAGTTACTCATATCTCATGGTTTATTTCCACATGACGTCCCCTAGCCCCAGACTCCCTCTTCTCTATGGCATGTTTGCATAGCATATGCAGCTTAAGCATGTTTAAATATACCCAGATATTACTAGGAAGGAATGAAAGCTGTTGCCTAGGAGAGCAGGAGTTAGGCGTCTTCACTGTGATGTAACTGTGGAGAACTTCACACCCTATTCGGTGGCCGGCCTCCTTTTCTGAGCCCTGCACTTCAGTGATAAATGGCACCTGCTGTTAGATTTGCTTCCTATTTAGGCATTTAAAAATCATCCCAGATGTCTTTTTCTTTCAGGACTGGTCACACTCTTCTGTGCAACTCCTTTCTGCTAAGACTCAGAATCTTTTCCTCCCCAACACTCACTACCTCTTTGGGTAAATAACAGCGAGATTTTCCACCAGGACTCCTTTATACTCTCCAGGATATATGCAAGGCTCTGTCTGATAACAAATGCCTGCAAAGCATTTGAAATTAAATTTGCAATGTGGAAATATATCTCACACTCTTTATATAACCCTTTGTTCCACAAATCAGACTCCTGAAATGTTCATTGAATAAATGAATGAATGAATGAATGAATGAGAAAGTGAGCCTGTCTTTGACAAAAATCCAAGAATATCTTGGTTATAAGGAAACATTTTTATATATTCTAGAAAACCAAAGCATCTCTCTTGTCCAAAGCATCTTGGAGATGGTTACTGGAACCCTTCTTCTTTATCCTTCCATCAGACACTTGTAGAAACATGGGGTTTTAGCCAAGTTGCAGCTGGTCTCGTGAGCCTATAGCAAGGGTAGCGCCAGTTTGGTGAGACAGGTGCAGTGCCACAAAGCTAAATCCCCAGTTCTGGTAGTGCCAGTTTTGAAGCAAGGTAAAGAATGGCTTGAGCCAGTGTTTACCCTGGACTCCAGCCTCTGCCTGCATCAGTCACTACACATCCCACAATAAATGCTCCTTCAAGAGTCCTTTATTAAGGTGTAACATGATCATGGAGTGAGTGATGAAATGCATTTCATTTCATTATTAAAATCATTACCACCCAGGAGAGAAGTTTTGTTTTGTTTTTAATCATTTGTTATTGAAAATCTTGCAAACTCTCATAACCAGACTCATTTCCTAAAAATTTGAAAGGATAAGGGAGGATTAGCCTCTAGGGTTAACTACCAAATTTAAAAGCTGCCCCTGGAAAATAAGTTCCTCCTATACAATTTAATATACAGAAACAAGTTTAGAATGACAAGCTCCATCTTGACTCAGTCTCAGCCTTTACTTCACTGTGTGACATGGAGCCACTTACTAAATGCTTTGGGCTTCAACTTCTTCATGTGGAAAACAAGACAAACTATATAACCCCTAAGTCCATTGCTATTTTATAATTTAAAATTAAACAGTTCTGCTCATTATAGTTACTGGAATACCTGTGGATTGTTGCTTATTTCCTTCTCTCAGTGCTGGCAAAAGAGGACTGAAAAAGGCAATTAACCTTTGGTTGTTCCTAAGACGAATTCTCTCCACACTCACTTTATCTTATTTTATTGTTGTATTTTTGTTAACTTGCTGGAGATCACCCTCACTCATGGTTACAGAGAGCTCTTTTTTCTTTAAAATTTAAGGGCCTGGGAGTTGACAGCATGTGGCTGTTTGCAAGGGGCTCACTGCTCAATGTTGGTAAAAGATGATCACACTTTAGAGAAGTGTCAGGCTAAACTGTAGAGTTCTATAGGAAGGATGTCGGGGATGAATTATCATTCATCCATTCAGCTCAAGCCACTCATTGCTTCATTCATTTATTCATTCCTCAAACACTGAGTCAGGTGTCCCCTAGATTATATGTCCTATTGAGGTATGGGTCAGACCTATCCTGTTCGTCCATGTGTCCCTGACACATCTGGTACCATTTGAGGACTTAAGTATATGTTTGGTAGCATGTGTGGCATTTTATTAAGGACCCTTACTGTGGTGGGTTTGTGGCCAAACTTGTTATTGCATTGTCAGAGCTAAGCTCGGTTTTAGGATCGGGGGACAAAGATGACAAAAGAATGGTTCCTGCCTTCAAGGCAAATAATGCTGGGTTTGATTTGGGGTGGAATGATGTCCTTAGAGTCAGTGGCTCAGGGACTGGTCACCCTGTGTCCAACAACACTGGAAGGTCTAGGGCCACATCTCTAGTTCCAGGTGACCAGGGGCAGAGGGAGAAGGAGCACCAGGCCACCCCAGGCAGGTTACACTCACTTTTAACTTCAGCACTTTTTTCTCTTACCACTGGTTTCCCCTCTGGTGTGAGTGATGAGGGTGCAGGGGTCAGATCTGCAGGGGGATAACATGTCCTCTGTCTGCTGGGAGGCCCCCAGAAATGTTCAAATGGGGTCCGATCTGCACTCTGTAATCACTCCGATCACAATCTATTCCCTGCATCTTCTCTCTCTCTGTCGGTTGGCAGCTGGAACTATCTCTGGAAATAGTGCAGACGGTGTTGAGGGCTTGCTCTTTCCAGGTAGATTCCTAAGAAAGGAAAGAGGATCTCAGAGGACTCATGACTGGCCAGCCCACCAGCCAATGTGGAAAGAACATGGCGTGTAGAGTGGCCGTGCTTTAAATCAAACCCAGTCTTAACAGAGAAGGACTCTTAAAGGAAGGGCGCCGTGTGGATGTGGTCCTTCTCTACTTCCTTATTTTATCAAACAGTCAACATGAGATTCTGTTAATAATAGGAGACTCTCCCGGGGCTCATTCAGTACATCTGAAAAGGAATTCAATTTGGAGAAACTGATTTATAACAAAAATTCAAGGCAGACATCTGTTCTGTAAAGCAATGAATTACTCAATATGGGATTCTCAAATAATGAGCTTGATCCATTTAGAGTTTAGGGGAATTTCCCTTCCTTGGGACGAGTGACCCTTTGGAGAAAATTGGATCCATGCATTCATTCAATGTGGATAGCAAATTCTGTCCCACCCAGCATTTAAAATTACAGTCAGGGAAATCTGTGCCAAACCTGAACTTGGAGCTTGGGTCTGGAATTGTATGCCCTCCCCCACCATGGTGAGGGAGCTTTCAATAAAACAGAATCAAAATTTATCTCTTGCCATCAGAGTGTAATCATCAGAGCAACCCATGTAACTCACGTGCTCCTCCTTTGTAGCCAGTTGAAATTATGAGCCAGATTTGCTGCCTAAGAATTTGCTCACTGCATTGTACAACGCAGTGAAAATATCTGAGCACTTTCACGGGCTTCCACCGACCTCGTGTTGGGCATTCCTACAGTTCTGCTGCCAGGTCTCATAGACAGAGGCACGGTGAGTTGCATGTTCATACTCAGCTTCTCGCTATTCCCTTGGTCCCCTGGGAACCCCCACCCCCCAGTTAGGGCTGCAGCTGGGCAGTGGCAGTGCCTAGGTGTGAGGTGTGAGGTGTGTGGGCACAGCAAACAAGGCATGCCCGGACACAGATCAGCATCTCTCCATTGTTTTTTTAGGAAATTCTGATGGTGACTGGACAGTGGCGACACTTAAGTCACCAAAAGGTACCGTATGGCTTTTTTTGCCTCTTCTGTTCAGGTGTTGTCAAATTTACTATTAAATAAGGAAGGAAGAAAGAGTTCCAGTGTCTATATATGACCTAGTGCACATCTGTGTGAAGTCTGCGAGTCTAAATTCCAGTGTACAAGTGTGTGCATGTGTGTGTGTATACGTGTGTGTATGTGTGTACATGTGTATGTGGGCCTGAGTGTGGTCTGTCTATGCTCTGGGCAGTTGTTGGACGATGTGCTACCCCTTGCTTCCCAATATTTGTTGCTTGAAAGAAAAGTCTTCTATCAGAAAACATCCCAGGTAAGAAATCTAGAAATTTTTCCTTTTTTTTTTTCTTCTCAGAGAGTTACAAAAGCAAAACAGGATAAAACAAGGTAAGTAAATGTGGGAGTACAACTTCTGATGGAGAAGTAAAAACAAGTTGTTGACCGGAAGTCTGGAGAATGCTTAGCTTTCTAGGGAACAAAACACTCTTTCTGTTTCCCAAGTGGATTGGTGAGCAGAGAGATGGGAGGTTAGCCGACTGGAGTAGATGAGATGACTACGTGGAAGATCAGGTTACAGAGGAGCTGTAATTAATTAACTCCCCTACTATGTGCAGAGTTCTGGTCCTTATCCATTTTGTTACTTCATTTCCTGTTGATGTGGCTGAGTAGGCGCAGTCCTGAATGGAGCCCTGAAGGGGGGTTAGTTACTCCGATTCTTGTTAGGCAGCTGTTAAATGGCTGCTGTGCAGTTCAAACTCATGACTGTCTCACTGCTCAGCTACTTTGCGCAAGGTGGCAGTGGAAACAGTTCTTGACAAGCCAGCTGCGCTTCTACTTCTTCACTCCTTGTGTTTTCTGGGGCTGCATCAGAGAAGGAAAGCAACTAACCGGAAGAGGTGGAGTCGAACTCTCCAGCGACCTTGAGTTGAGAGTTAGGAGACAAAGCGCAGCTCTAGGCAGGGTATTGGCAGGACCATTTTGCCTTCTCCACAGAGTGATTACGGAAAGTGAGCTGGAATTGGCGCCTCGCACTCAGAGGCTCTTGCAGGCAGGTGATGACCTGCACTGGGATGGGTAGAAAACATGGGAGCTGCAGAGGGCACCCATGTGAGGTGTGAGGCGGGGAGCGACCACAGGACTTGTGGCTGTCATCTTTGAGCCACCTGAGCACATACTAGCATCACCTGGAAGACTGTTAAAACCTACCTTTCTGCGCTCCACCCAGGAGCTTCCGTTTCAGTAGGCTTTGGTGGGAGGCATCAGGAATTGAGTTGCGATGCTAATGCTGCTGGTGTGGGGACCATACAGTACCTTGAAATCACTGTGCAGAAAAATCATCCTAAGGCATTTTTTCTGAGGTTTATACTTCTGAAGAAGGGAGAATGACAGGGGCCCTGGAGGCTCAGAAACACCTGGGCTCAGGGATGGGGGTTGGAAGGGAGGGAATAATGTCCCACCGTGGGAAAGAGAGCTCTGGATCCACATGTTTAATAAAAATCCCCTGACTACCTAGTTGCTGTCCAGATAGAGACAGGATTTTGGGTCTTGCATTAGATAATAATTGTTCACATGTCAAAGTCCATTTTTAGAAATGCAAACCCAATTTGGAACCTGACAGACCTACTAATTTGAGAGGCATAAATTTTTTTTCCCTCCCCTGTGAAAAACAAAGCCATTAGGATCCTGTGATAGCATCGGAAGGCCATCTGCATCCTTGTGCTTAGATTAGCCAGTGGTCTGATACATTTAGAAAATATTTTAGGACAGGTCAAAAGAAAAAAAAAAAAAAAAAAAGAACAGGCTTTGAAAGCTGTTTTCTCTCCACACTAGGCTAACTTTGCTCATCCAGACAAATGTACCTTTATTATTTATTTTTGCCTTGTCTGCAGAGGGGGATAAAGGCTGTAGAGAAGATCAGGTCCAATTTTCTTGGAAGTCATTGGTCTCTCTATAGTGTTGTCCACTAACCTCCATATGCCGAGACAAGATGAAGTGTAACAGCACAGTGGGGGGGGGGGGGGGGTTTGCATGCTCCTGAAGAAGGAGAAACAAGTTGGGTGTGATGGACTTAGGCTTACGTTCTTCTGAACTCGAATTCTGGCTCCATTTACTTGTCTTGTTACTTTCTACACATCAACCTCCCTCGGCCCCTATTTTCTTGCCTGAAAAATACGCACAATGATATGACCTACCTCCTAGACGATTGAGAAGATGAGATGATGTTTAAGATCTGTGTTAAAGTACATAGCATAAGGAAAGCTATAAGTATGTGCATGTTGTTATATTATTTTGCCATTACTATCAAGCCAGCAAAATCCCATAGCATCCCCCATCTTTCTCTGATAACAAAAACTGGTTAACTCCATTTAACTCCTTTCCAGGCATTTTTGGCATCCAATCTCTGTTCCTTTCAGGCAAACAAATAAACATCTTAATATCCAGTGGCACAGATATTGCTAAGGATCCTCTTTGAGAGCATCAACCATAAACTAGGAAGGAGATGAGTAGAGGGTGTCCTGTAGGAGTTTGGATACAAAAGGGCACCTGTGAGGACAAAATCCTGCAGATACAAGTCTCTTCATACCACCTGCATCAAGTGTGTCTCCCTTTTGAAGGGACTGTGTCTTCCAAGATAGGAAATGGCCGCACACTGTGCTGTCTGCCGAAAAGCCCTGGGCTTCCCATGCAAGTTGCCCTCTGGTGGCCACTGCTGTTGATCCACCTGTGCCCTATCCTGGTAACTTCTGGGGCATGTGTTTCAAATCTGCCAAGGGACGTCATTACTTCAAGCCAGTGGATGCTCTTAATTAAGATAAAGTGTGTGTCTGGGAATGTATTTATTTTACAAGATGAACCTGAATGTTCCAGAGCTGCTCTGAGGACCTGAACATGAGGAAAACTATGACATGCTGATTAAATTGCTTTCACTGTGCATGGAATACCTGGGCATTCTTACCCACCCCCTTCCCATGCTTGGAACTTCCATTTCTATAGCTGCTGAAGTACAGGCAGTTAGAACATTCACCCTCTACTGGGTTTGAGGGGGGAACTGTGGGAGGAAATGCAGGTAAACTTCTTAGCATGGGGCTCCATAAACAGCTAAATGTGCATAAAAGGGGCCTCGGGACACAGTTTCCCTTCATCTCTGTTGCAGAGATTATTCTAAATGATTGAGAAAGAGTCAGAAATAAATACACTGTACTCTGCTTTTCTGCTGTTGTCAGTGAGGAAACTGGGACCTCTTGAGAAAGTGAGACCACCCTCACTTTCACGTCTGAACAAAACCAAGACTCAGACTTCAGAGACATGCTGAAGGGTCTCACTCAAATCTCTGCAGATGCACGATACAAATTAATCAGTCCTCTTAATCCTAAGGACTTGGAACCATTAAATCCAGGACCCAGTACATTCATTTTTAAATGCATTTCCTATGTTATTTTTATGTACAGTTTAGACTTACCTTTTTCTAAGGCCTACATCTAAATGCTAACACAATTTGTCCTCAAGCCCCACTCCTCACAGCATGCTGTCCACCGGAAATATTTTTTCATGTTGGCTACAAGTTTTCTTCATGGTCATATGAGCTGGGCCGCAGCTGAAGAGAAGACCCTAAGTGGTAGGCTGCATGTATTCAGTTTGCTACTTTGCCATATGTTAGCAGGAACAGAAAAAAGTTAACAGCCAAATTATTCCCATCACCGGGCCTAATGCCTTCACCTGTTACACAGAGTCATGTCGCCTTGTCATCTTTCCGTAAAGGAATTTATATGTGATCCTGTATTTGAATGTGACATAGCTGTACCAATATCAAGCCCATAGCAGGTTTTCGATAAATCTTAGCTCGCTCTTTGTCCTACGAAAAGGGAGGTAGCCCATTGAGAATTGTCCAAGAGACTATGCCAAGACTATGCCAAGAGGCATAGGGCAGTGGAAAATGTGTAATTGGGTTACTGTTCCATTGGAGTGCACACGTCCGACAGGCCGTTGTCGGGGAACGCTCACCTGGAGGCCACTTCCAAACATTACTGCGTGAAATTCTGGCCTTTGTGATTTCCTGATTTGGATTATTGATTTGGTAGCAAGCGGTAGGATGCAGAATAGGAGGAGAAAGGGTGATGCGAGGTGATGTTTTTTAATAAAAATAAAATCCCACCTGCTCTTGTGTTCAGTTCTTCTGAAAAGCACACGGCAAGCACCGGAGTCTGGATGGCCATCCTTGCAAACCCACAGCACATGAAATGAACCGGTGGAGAAGGTTCTCTGGTTTTCAGAAAAATGTCATTGCCTGGAAGTTGCGATAAACATTTTCCTGGTTTGGAAGCATGGTCCTCGGAGGATAAGCCCGTTAGACCATTTATTCCAAAGCTACCCTAGCAGTTGCCCATAGCACATACTAGGCACCTAAGATAGAGTTAGTTAATAAATTATTAAAGGAAGCTGGGCATATTATTTAAAGTGAATCTTCTCTTTTCTAAAGAAAGACAAGAAGATAGAAAAGCAGCCAGGTGGGAATCAGGTGACCTACGGTACATTCTTCACACAGTGGGTGTGTATGTGGATGTCCTGTAACTTGAACTAATCTGGCCTGTCATATACAGTGCAAAGTTTGGGATATTTATTCTTTTGGTCCTAGTATTTTCATAAAGGTCCCAGCTTTTTCTCTGATTCACTTGTTGCATCATGTGCCAACCTCCAACAAGTCATGACAGGGAAAACAATGAAATGGGCTGATCGAAGTCCCTGGGGACAATGAAAGGGATGTGGTCTGTCATCCTAACCACACAGGGTAAGAAGAGAGAGAGAGTAAGTGCATTCCACCTGCAACTGAAGACTCTTTCTGGAAGTCGGGCGAATGAATTATTTGTGTTTTGGGTCATTTATCTATTGCCACAACACCTGTGACGAAGGATCTCAAATATCACGACTTACAATGTATTAAGCTCAGAATTTATTCAGATCAGGCATCTCGGTGCTAGTGGTTTATGCTGAGGTGGAGTGTCCACACCTCATGTTGTTTACTCATCTGTGTGGGAGCTGGCTGGATGTTTGCCGATCTAGGCTGGACTCGGAATGGTGAGGCCAGGGGCTCTGCCTGGCTCCATGAGGTCACTCTCAGAGGAGGGAGCCGGATGCTTCCTCATGATGGCCAGCGTGCAAGAGCACAACCAGAAACCAGCAAACTTCTGTTCTCATTGTGTCTGCTAATACCCTTCGTCCCTTGGATCAGCTCAGAATCCAGTGTTGAGAAACAACACCTTCTTTTTTTTTTTTCTCAAGGATGAATAAGGATGCTTTTTATGTGGAAATGTGTATGGATACAGGGAAGAATTGATTCATGCAGTAGTTTAACATAGGGTCCCAAATCTTACAATGATATTCTTTGAGATGATTCACAGGGAAATAACAGCAAGGTGAGAAATGGCTAGTAGGACTAAGGATTCTTATCCTTAATTTGCTTCTTTTAAAAGCCCCCCACTGTATAGAATCTCACCAGCACAAAGGTTGACCAGAAGACAAAACACATGTTGAATTCTGAAAAGAAGAATCCACATCTATGGAGCAGCCACACAGGCTGTGTGGGAAGGCGGCGAGTGATCATGCAGTTTCTGACAGAGCTCTGCTGTGTTGGGCTCTGTGGTCAGCTGTGGCTGGAGTAGGGACCTTTGCACATTTATTCAACAGCCTTTCTGACCATGGCAACTGCATGGTCTTAATGCCCAAGAGAAGAGGCAAAGAACCTGAGGTTTTGGACAACTCTCAGCAGCAAGAAACACACAGTGGACTCCGAGCAGCTACAACAATGGTGGCTGATGGAACAGCCTAACCAGCATGGTACAAAGAAAGCCCAGGCAGTTCTGGAATTGTCCACAGCAAAGACAGCAAGACCTCCTGGCAGGAGCCTTCTGGCTGAAGACCAAATAAGGCCAGGCTCTTGCCCATCAATTTCTGGTGTCCTCTGAGACTGCTGCAGGAGCGGTGAAGTGTTCTGTGGGGAGCGCCCATTGAGCTTCTTTAGGACCTGGTTCAGATGCTCTTCTCTCACCTTGTGTCTCTTCAGTGAAGACCCCAAACCAGGGGAAACAGGGCTAATTCTCCACGAAGACAGATACTCCTATGTCCTCTTGGCCTGCTCCTGCCTGGGTAGCTCAGCGTTTTCTTCTGCCTCTCTTGTTTCTCCCTGCTGCGATAGCCTCAGGAGCCTATCCAGCTCAGATTGATTTCAAAACAAGAGAAGGCTTGGGAATTTTATTAACAACATGAACTGTCCCCCTTTTGCTTTTTATTTTAGCTTGTGAAGGAGGAAAACAAGGCAGAGAACCAGAAAGCATTTCTTTATAGAGTCAATATTGTCTGACATTACCAAAAGTTACTGTAAGTACAGTGGAATAAGAGAAAGGCATATTCTCACTCATGTCATAGTTCCCAGAAGAGTGGTCTTGGTTGGTGGGGCAGTCCAGGGGCCCCTGGGGACTCCTACCACCCACTTCCACATTAGCCTCTCCACAGTGTTACAGTTGTCACTGTCATAGTATCACTCTACCCTTTGGGATGGAGAAAGAGAGGATACCGTGTTGGGACAGCAGTTTTCTTCTAAGTAAGTAGGGAAGGTGCAATCGGAGACATTACTTTTGCCAGCATTCCATTGAGAGGAGATCAGTTATTGATGACAGAGAAATGAGCTACATGGCTCAATTTAGTTTCCAAGAAGGCTCAGAAGTCTAGTTTGGAATGAGTTGGATTTGTACTCAAGAGAAAGGGTAGAACAGTTGGGACCCAGTAGCTAAGCATCGTGGGTAAAAAAGAAGTCATACAGTTCACAGTCCTACTGTGGACCCTGAACAGAGCTGTGAGATTGTACATACCTAGTCTCGTGGGTTCCTTCTCCACACTCTACAAAGTGTATTATATCCTACTTTTATATTCATTTTATTTTCAAACAAATACAGAAAAGAGGGGTACAATCAATTGAGTGCTTACTGTGGGGCAAGACCACCGGCACAGATTGCTGTACATGGTTCTGTTCAGTACTGTCACCCTACTAGCTAGGCCATGCTATTCTTTTTATTAATTTTATGAGCAAAACTTTGTTTAAGGTCTCCAGACTATAAGGGGCAGCATTGGGATTTAAATCTATTTCCAGCTGTTTTCAAAGTTCCCATTCTTCCCCCACATTGTAAAGAAGATTTTGCAGTCACTAAAACCAGCTGTGCGCATACTTCCAAATTCTGTTGTGTGCAGTGGTGAACTGCATCTTTCACATTCTCAGCACCATTAATTCCCTTTTCTTCTCAAAATTTCCCTGCTCTCGCTGGTGATGTCTTGTCTTTTAAGACCGAGGACTCTACTATAGCTCTCAGGAGCCTAGTAGAAGATTTAGAGCCAATACTTTGTCTCTCATCATCATCAAAAATGATTGCAGCTCTCCAAGGGTTAGAATAGGAACAGCAGAGGCATAAGGAAAAATTATTGATGAACGTCTCAGAATAGGATCTCACTCCGTTGCCATGACAACTGTATCTACCCCACTAACATGGAAGGCCAACTAAATGAAAAAACACATGAAAAGTTCTCAGAGAGTGAGGACTCCATCTCCTCTCCATACTACGTAACCTTCTAATGTCTCCCAGCTCTGGACTATGAGGCCACATTCCCATTTTGTCCAGCCAGTGCCATCGCACCTCAGAAGACTGTGGGGCCCGTACTGCTCACAACAGTCATCCACAATGCATATAAATGGTTACATACATAGTGAATGTTGTGGCCCTGAAGTCCAGCAGTGGGGCCAAACATCAAGGTTTCAAATTCCAGATCTGCTATTTGGACAAGTTGCCAAACCTCTCTGAGACTCCGTGTCCCCACTTGTAAAATCAAACCAGTAATAGCACCTACCTCATTAGCATGCTGAGATTATTTTTTTTTAAAAGGTAGCACATGTAAATTCTCCACTACAGTACCTGGAATATGGCACACAATAAAGGTGAGCTAGTACTCAGTTTTCTACTGATTAAAGTAGGGAAGTGGAGAGGGAGACTATGTGAACACCCAGCCTTCTTTCTGCAATATCCAGTTTCATTAGCCACCCCCCTCCACCATCTGACTTTATTTTGCTCTCCCCCAAGCTGAGTATGCTAAAGCTCATCCAGGCCTCTGAAGATTTCCAGGCAGATCTACAAACTATAATGCACCTGCCCAAGAAATAAAAGTCTTTCAAGCTCTAGCCTTTCAATCCTAAATAAGAATAGATCACCTAGTCTTTTGTGGCACAGACTAGATGACTAGATAATAACATATCCTACCCTTTTCTAATGTATTAGAGAATATCACTGGAAATATCTTCAAAGCTTTCCTTCATCCAGTGAACATCATTGCACCCCAATTATATACCAAGCACAGATGGCTAGATGTTGGGGAAGCAGTAGTAAGTAGGACAGATACACTCTCTGCCCTAGGAGGAGCTTAGGTTCTAATCAAGGGGACATATAATGCACAAGTAACTAAGATAATTTAGTAGAGTAATGCAGGCTTTAGACATGTCAGAGGGATGTCATCAACACAACTGGTAGTGTGTCTTTGGGTCTTCAGCAGTGGTTATCTCAGGAGGTAGCCTGGCCAGAGAACCAAATGGTGAAGAGAATTTGGATCAGCAAGAAAAGCAGGGATGAAGCACAAAGGTCCTGTGACAGGGATAAGCCAGGAGGATAGAAAGCAGTCTAATATACCGGATGGGATGGTGTCTCCCCAAATCTATGTATGCTTATAACCTCAGGGTGTGATTGAATATGGAAATGGGGTCTTTTCAGGTATAATCAAGCAAAAGTAAGATCATACTGGATTATTATGGGTCCTTTTGCAGTGGTTGGTGTCCTTACAGAATAGGAACATGTGTGTGCACACGCGCATGGAAAATGGCCATGGGAAGTCTGAGGAAGAGTCCCGGGCAATGGAGCTCCAGGCAGTGATGTCCAAGATCGCTGGCAACAAACATAAACCAGAAGAGGTGAAGACAGACCCTCCCTAAAGCCTTTCCAGGAATTGTAGCCCTGCTAACACCTTCTTTGAATGAAACTTCCGGCCTCCAGGATTGTGAGAGAATATGTTCTGTTGTTATGGCAGAATGTATTAGTGGTGCTTTGCTATGGTTACGATGAGTCTGTATCAGTACAGAAGAAAGAAGAGTGGACAAATAGCCAAAGTCTGGATTATGCATCCCTGAGACCACTGGAGAAAATTTGAATTTGTACTTCAATAGGATGACATGCAATTGCTGTAATTTACTGTATTTTTCAGCCAAAGACAGACATGAGGAAAGGTGTGAGCTCAATTGAGGGATCACGTACCATGTGAAATCTATCACCTAAGACTTAAGAGTAGCACCAGGTGGGAGTGAGCTGTAGGAAGTCCTCCTTGAGATATCTTTGGGCCAAGGAAAGAAGGTAGGTGGGAGACCACCTGCCGAACCCCTCAGATGTGCAGTTTGTCTTGGAAACTGGTTATTACCCTGATGCTGTCTGTTTCCACGGAAGTGAGGCTCCATCCTGCCCTGCACCTGTACAAGTGTGTGCTGCTAATTAAGAGAGAGACAGATGGAGGAAGGTACACTTTAATTTTACAGCCCCAGTTCCTTCAAGGCAATTAGGCTCATTGGAGGAAAAGTGCCTTTTTTCCTTCATTTCTCCCTCTTTTTGTAAATGAGGAAAAATCAAACTGGAGAGGGCCAGTGCTGTCAAAAGGCTCACACGTCTGTTTCCTGGTCGACTCGTCAGCCATCTGCCCACAAGGTACTGGAGGCTGATTAGGTTAATGGGTTTATTAATGGGGCTTAAAAGACTGTTCAATGAATCTGTTTCCTTTTGCAGAGAACTCCTTAATATACTAAGACAAGGACCACAGCATGCAAAGCAGAGTCACCAGATTAGCAGTTCTTCACTCATTTGGCCCCAAATCAGAGGGGCACAGAAAATACTGTGGGAGAGGGTTTCATGAGAACTGAATTTCCAGGTGGTACAAATGGTTCATCAACTCAGCCTTCTGGGTTTTTGAAATAATCTTGAAAATATCTTTTTGGAGAATGATTTCCTTCCTAGGCACGCAAATCTGTGCCTTGCTTCTCTAAATACACCTGATAGTCCCATGAATAGAGATGTCACATGAATAGAAGTGAATGATACACTCTTGCCTGAAGAACATTTGATGATTGAAGGATAAACTTACTTTCTTTATGCTATCACACAGATACGCTTTCAAAGCTACCAAGCTTCTTACCTCAGAGATCACTGTCATGTATTAGTTACCTGCTGCTGCATGTGACTGCAAAGTTTAACATAGTAAACACTTCCGGAATCATGATTCCAATTTAGCTGGGCAGTTTTTGTCGGGACTGGATTAGTTGGCTGAGTTTTACAGGGCTGTTGAGTACATGAGATTAAATGGCAGGTGGGCTGAGGGATGTGTCTTCCAGGATGACCACTCTAGTATGTAGCGGTATGAAGGCTGTTGACTGTGGTGAATGTGGCTGACTGGCCTGTGGATTTCTCATCTTCTTCCTCTGTCACACAGAAGGAAGGTTTCAAATGGCAAAGGTCAGAAGCTGCTACAGTCTACTGGTTAATTCTAGCAGTGGTACAGGCCACATTAGAGATGTGGGGAAATAGTTTACCTCGGGATAGGGAGAGCTGAAAAGTATTATGGCCACCCTTGCATTGTACTACAGGGTTTTGCTTCTCTTAACCTTCAGGTCCCAGTTAAAGGTACTTCCTCAAGTCTTCCTTGTGTGATGTCTCATGGAATAAGCTAAGCACTCAGCAAACATGGTGGGAGGAAGGGAAAAGTAAAGGAATGATAGAAAAGGGGGCCTATTAGTTAGATGGATGCTTCCTTTGTACCTAGTAGGCTGCACTAGAGTCAGTGAGTTTAATGCAGTGCTTCTTTTATAAGGCAAGAGGTAGCAAAATGTATGTTACTGTGCTTCAGGAATTGTCATATGTAGCTTGTGTGCATCATGTAAATGTATGAGTATTTAATATTTTTCCCATTTCACATCTGAGGGGTTAGGTGGTATCCCCAAGGTCTGTCTCATTTCAGAGCCTATGAACTTTCTTGTTCTCTTCATTCTTACTCCAAATGCCAAAAGTATTCTAATTCCAAAGAGCACACAATAGCTAGTTCACTTCGGAGACTGACACAGGTTTGGGTTTGGAGGAGGATGTGAGTTCTCCACATAGGACTCAGTGTTTCCTCTTAGTGGAGCCTCTCCCCATTCTTCATAGACACAGCAAGGGTGGAACGTGGCTATGTCTGCATTTCCTTGGAGCCTTCTGAGAAGACATTGCTCATCCCATCACCTGTATCTGATTCATAATCAGTTTTATCCATTTGTCTGAAATTGGAATCTTTCTCTTTTTTTTAGGTTTTTTAAAACAGGGTCTCACTTTTGTGGTTCAGGCTGGCCCTGAGCTCAGCCTCAAACTCTCATCACAGCAATCCTCCTGCCTCTGCCTCCGGAGTGCTGGGATTACAGGCATGAGCCACCACGCCCGGCACTGTAGTATGTCGTACTGGTTGCTGTTGGGTGTGAGTCTCCACACCCAGTATAGTATGTGGTTACTGGAGATCAAACCCGGGTGCTTGCGCTTGCAAGACAGGCACTGGAACCACTGAGCTAACTCCCCAACCCCTGAAATTGGAATCTTTGAAGTTTCTCTGGGCAGGTGTTAGCATAGGATCTGGAAATAGGAACATGGGACTGAAGGATTTGGAACCATGAATGGCCACAAAACAAAACTGAGTGAGATTTTCAGTAAGAGATGCCTGGGGAGAAAGTAGGAAAGAACAGTCCTTCTTTACTCTTGCCCTCATATGTTCTTTACATACTCACAGTATTTTGCTCATCAGTAATTCATTGACTCTTTATTGAATACTTTGATATATGTATACATTAAGAAAATTTTAATTTAGAGTCATTTTTTAATGACTCTAAGCTCAAAATTCTAAATATAGAACATAAGCCAGAAGTTTCTCATCCCAGCCTTTATTGTAATAGCAAAACATAAGTGCAACTTAAATGTTCCTCCTCAGTGGGGGGATTGATTAATTCTGATCACTCCGCTCAATGAATTATTATATAGGTATTAAAGTGCTGTTTGTCAGTATAATGAGATGGAGAATCGCTTGATAGAATGTTATAGGAAAAATTGAAATAGTTTTTTTTATGAGGATGCAGATGATGATGGTCGCTAAGATCCAAGAATTTTACACACATCAAATCCATGTGAAGTATTTATTTTATTGTAACTAGTTTATGGAGAAAACTGATGGTAATGGAAATTGACTTAGCCAATGCAATGCTGCTAGATGGCGGCAGAGTTGGGATTTTAACACAGCTCTGCTTAATGCTAAAAGGCAAAAGAAAAACAAACACACACACCAATAAATATCTCAGATTAAACTCCATTTATTAAAAAGACCAGAAGAAAGTATACTCAGCAGCTGACATTGTCTTCCTTGAGTGGTAGGCAATAGATATTATTATTTCTCAACAGGTTCAATATCATCTCCACTGAGATTATATTGCTTAGTAACCAAAAAACAACACTTGTGTTTTGTAAGGAAGCTAAGGATGGAAGAAGGCAAGGTGGGACTGTACTGGGAGACATTTTCACTTGGAGAGATCCAGCGATCCTCTCTGGCATGCCCTTAATCTGCTTGGTCTTGCTTTTGTTTGTGGAAAGCACACACGATCCCTGTCTTGTTCCAGGTGGAGTTGCATGGTGTTTCGTTTGCACTGTTGGCCCATGTTTCTGCTCTCTCTGATTGGCCTTCCTGTCCTAACTCTCTTTCTCCTCTTTCTCCTCCCCTTGCCTATCCATCTGTCCCACTGTACAGCCGACAAGGTCAATGACGACTTCTACTCCAAGCGACGGCACCTGGCTGAGCTGGCTGCCAAGGGGAACCTACCTCTTCACCCGGTAAGAGTGGAGGATGAGCCCCGGGCCTTCAGCCCTGAGCACGGGCCTGCCAAGCAGAATGGACAGAAGTCCCGCACCAACAAGATGCCCCAACATCCCCTGGCCTACAACTCCACCGCCAACTTTAAAGGCTGGGACCCCAATGAGCAGTCTCTCCGGCGGCAGGCTTATGGCAACAAGGGCAAGCTGGGCGCAGCCGAGTCAGGTTCCAGTGACCCCTTGGGAACTCGCTCCCAGCATTACCCACCCACACAGCCATACTTCATCACCAACAGCAAAACAGAAGTGACTGTCTGAGTTGTCGGTGCAGGGAGCACCCCGGAGACCACACTCAACTGAGAGAGGCAAAAAACACCCCGGCCACATCTTCCCCGCCCTGCCCCCCACATGCGCCCACACTCACTCTCAACAGGAACCGACTATGGACCTACTGGTGATGTAGAGTCACACTTTTCCTGGGTCATGCCTCACACGCATCAGGCGGGGGAAGAACTGAAGCATGGATATTCAGCAATACAGCAAAGGGGAAAAGGAGGCACAATCTTTCTGCTTCAGGCCCAAGTCTGCCAACTCCCATGCCCAAACCATGGGGCTAATTTGTCTTTTCCTCCTAACTTGAAACTGAGATCCGTGATGAAAAAAATATACACAAGTAGCACAATTTAGTGAAGTTGTCCATTGGAGCACATACACCATTTGCTACGTGCTGTCTGTTTCTGGGTGAAAGGGAAGTAGGGAAAGAAGGATGAACATCCAAGAGAGAATGCACTGCAAAGGGCAGTCACCTTGGGAGGAATATGCCCGCATCGCAAACATTGGTTAGTCCCAAGAATGGACACAAAATGTTGACAAGTGTGGGACAGTAACTGGACCCCAACCATTGTATCAATAGAACTTTTCATATCCTCAATGTTGAAAGCAAAAAACAAAAAAAACCCCAACAACACACACACTCAAAAATTACAAAAAATAAATAGACCTTGAACCCACCAACAGTGATGGGAAAGAAGGAGCATTTTAGAGGACTCCCATAGAGACCAGGACCATAGAAATGGGAGAGATAGGCTTATGGCGGGGAGAGGATCCAGAGAGAATGCTAACTTTTAAAAGGGACAAATAAAATATAAGCCCACTACAAAACAGACAAGAACAGCAGATGAATTTCTGTCCAGAATCTTTAAGACTTGGGAAATCAGGAGGATAACACTAAATCTGCATTTGGAAAAGTCAACAGATACGAGATGAGAACCCAGAAGCTTCTGATTTCTGGTGGTTCTCCCTCACCTCCAAGGCCTGAAAGAGCAACGGATAAAGTCCTCTGTTAACTGTTTATCTCTGATTTCCTGTCCCCTTCAGCCTGTTCCTGCCGCCGCTGCCAAACTTCAGCTGCTTTGGACTGAAAATGTTATAAGCGTGGGTGGTGCCTTCAATGTGTTGCGTTGTTTGATGACAGTCTTGTTTCTCAAGTGCAACCTGTGTTCTTTTAGCCTTCCTCCCCCTTCCTGTTTTCTGCAGTAGTAGAAACTGTTTCCATTCTTCCTCTGTAGGTGAGCCCAGCCCATAACACCTCTGAGAGGGCTGCTACAGCATCAGCAGTAGCCAAGGACACTCCCCTTGTCCCCAGAGTTCCTTCCAGACATCCCCCACATACCCTATGCCCCACACCTTCATCACACACCCAGAATTTCCTGAGGTTGCCTTTCAGGTTGATTCTTAGAACCAACAGCCCTGGGGTATCCTGACAAAAGCTATTTTCTTGAAAGTCCTGTTTGCTTAGAAAAAGGCCAGAGAGGTGCATGGAGGGAGAAGAGAATATCATATAAAGTGAGACATTTTTCAGCTAGCCTCTGAACATCTTAGCTAATTAATAGGAACTCCAAAAAACCCACAGTTACTTTGGTGTCAGAAACTGCAGATGATCTGATCAAAGAGCAGAGCATTTCTCACAGCATTCTGCCTCCCATCTCTCCAGTCTGGCATCTTGCAACCAGCACAACCAGATATTTATTCTCTCTCCCCACACACTCCCCACAGATATGAAGACACTGACAATGCCTTTGATCTCTCTGGGCCTTAGTTTCCTATCTAAAGAATTGGGGCTAGGTCAAGCTTTTTAAGTTTTCTGCAACATCAAAGTCTCTGCCTATTTTTAAAATTGAAATCTTGCAAAGAACCTACTATATAAGGTTTCCATGTGTAAGGAGATGTGGTGTAAGATGTAGCAGGAGTCAGAGACCCCTTTGTTCTGAGGCCCTAGCACTCCCTAAGGTGGAGTCAACAGTGCTGGGCATAGTCGGTATTCCTTTGACTTAATTAGCTACAACATAGGCATCTCTGTGTGTCATCATCACAATATTTATATCTAGATTGATTTACTTTTAATACACATTATTTTTAAAGGGACAACTTCTGACCTTCACCATAAATAGAAAACCAGTATCCTTTACTACAAATAGAGAATAAAAATTAAAATAAGTGCAAGGACAACAAGGCAGGAGTGATTAAATTCTAGCTAAATACTGGCACCTGTGAAAAGGTTCACACCCTAAAGTCTGGCACAAGCTTGTTTTATACTTTAAAAAAAAAAAAATGGAAGTCGGGGCCGGGGAGTTAGCTCAGTGGTTCCTGCGCCTGTCTTGCAAGCGCAAGGACCCGGGTTCGATTCCCCGGTAACCACATAACAATACTGGGTGTGGAGACCCACACCCAGCAGCAACCAGTACCACATACCACAGTGCCGGGCGTGGTGGCTCACGCCTGTAATCCCAGCACTCGGGAGGCAGAGGCAGGAGAATTGTGATGTGAGTTTGAGGCTGAGCTCAGGGC
>PVIR01030741.1:0-19961 GCA_004026965.1 Petromus typicus | reverse complement strand
ACAGCAGGATAATGAGAGTCCAGATTCTAAGGGGAAAGAGAGAGTACCCTGACATTCAGCCACTGGCTCCCCCCACCAAGGCGCCACCTGGTAACTTCAAGTTTAGCATTTTGGAAGCATACATTTTTGTCAGAGATCGTTCATTCTGGCACAAGTATTCTGTACCCAGGTCAGACACTATTTTGATGAAAAAGACAGCAAGGAGATGCTTAGCTCCACTTGGCATCTCCCTTTCACGCATCCCCTGCCGTGAGCCAGGCTGACAGAGTGCGGGCCAGCAAGGCTGGGCAGCAGACAGGCCTGAGCCCATGTGAGCCTGCGTGTGGCCCTGGGACACGGAGCAGGGGTGGAGCTTCCGAGAGCAGCTGTGTGCCTGGGCTCGGACACCTCCTCTGGGCTCCCACTGGTAAAATGCTTTCAAAGCTGCTCCCAGCACCTGCTCGGATTCCTTCATTTGTGGTTGTATATTCTTAGAGTTATGGAATTGATGGGTTCAAAAAGCTTCATTTTTGCTTACAAAATTTGCCTACAAAAATGGTCTTGATGTTGTCCCTTCCCTGGCTTCTTTCTAGACTGGAATGAAATCTCCCCTGATTCTGAGGCAGTCGCTGGGCTCTTCCTGGTGCACCCCGAGCTCGTCCCTGACTCCCTTCTCCAGTCGGTTCTGTGTTGCTCCTGGTGGAGCCACAAAGAGGCAAACCCAGGGCAGCCAGGGGCTGTGGCTCACCGAGTCTCCTGGGGATTGCCAGAAATGTCTTCCTCCCCAAGGAAAATATTCCCAGCGACTGCGGAGAGACACAGGGAGGCTACTGATAGGCGGCTCTTGAGAATATTTCCCCTGATGGATCCACTGCCCGCTATGTGCAAAACCACCCTTGCTTTGCTGATGCCCCAGAGGCACATTTTACTCACAGCACTCTCAGAGTACACACAAAACCTGTCTTTAGATTTTAATGTTGTGTTGCTAAGCTTAAGAAAGAAAAAATCCCAAGCATGAAAAATCTCCCCCGTCCTTTAATTCCTTTAGGAAGTACCTGATTCTCAGTATTATTAAAAGTGGGAAGGCAATCCTGGGAGGCTTCTTGAGGTCTAAGTTCATGAAGTGAGTATGCATAAAGGCAGCAGAATATCAAGTTTTCATAATTATACCTTTTCATGCGTACAGTACCTGGAGTGAAATCAGCTTTGACTTTGGCTGATTTAATATAGCCTCTCTGATTTAAGTCTGTCTGTCATTCCTACTTAGCTGTTGTTCAATTTTAGATGGCAAAAATGGGCTTCCGTTTCCAACTTTCTCAAACCCCTGAAAATTCGATATTTTTAGACAAGCGTGATGAGAGAGCTTTTAATTTCTGACCTCTTTCTCCAATTCAAGAGCTTTGGGGGAAGGAAAGGATTTCTGTTTCCGAGAGATAACTACTAAGTGAGAGGTGAAGGGCGGTGCAGGGATCCCAGCTGAGGTGAGGATGTCCGGCGTACTGCACATGACTCTGTCGGCAGGCATCGGGCTTTGTTGCAAGGACATTGCTTAAGACAGGCAAGAAGAGTTTGCGTAATTTCATAGCAAAAGAGATAATGAAAGTGTAGATAAAAATATAGTTAGAAGAGGAATTGCCATGAAGATAAAACCTGTTACAGCAGTTTGCTTCAAAAGGTAGAAAGAATTGACTGGAAAGAGTGAGTTGAGCTGCAGCTGAAGGTCCCACTAACTTGCTCTCCTCGGACATGTGGCATCCTGAAGAACACCAGGTGCTCAGACTCGGGCACAGGTGCTGTGTGGGCTCGAATTTTAGCATAAGCACCGAGGATCACCTGGGGGTGGGAGCTGCGTTCTGTAGGAAGCATGTGCCCAGGGCCCACTCGTGCTGGACCCTCCTCATTGGCATGGGCCTATCAAGGTGGCTAAGCAAGTCCTGCCTTCAAAATGCTCATTTTCTAAAATCAGAAATCGACACAACAGATGGAATGGAAACTGTAATATTGTCCCAGGACGGCAGATCAGGAGAGCTCACCTTGTCCAACCAGGAGATTGTTTTCTTTTTGGGAAATTTCATTTGTGTTAAAGAAATAAACTTATCACTGCTCACTTCAGGAAGCTGCTCAGACATAGTCTCCTATCAGATTATATGAAAAAGACGATGAAGGCTTGATGAAATACCTTTATTTTATTAGATATGTTAGAAAAGATGTTTCTCTCCTTATACAGGCATTTGGAAAGTATTTGAATTTCAAATGCAAGATATTACAGGTTCCCTGCTTCCCTGTGGGGGAAATTTATGTCTTAGTCTTCAAAAGGACAGCCCTTACTCAAGAGCTTTTGTTTAGTTTTCTCATTGCACATTTCCCAAATGGCCTCTCGCTGAAAGAGAAAAAAGACATAGCAACCAGTGGCTGACAGAGTGCTTTAAATGTTTATAAATTCAAACTTACCTAGAAGATACTTAATGATAAATACTTCTTTTAAACAATCAGGTAAGAATTAAGGCCAAATTTAGCACTGTTAGGCCACAGGACTCCTGAACAACTCTGATTTCATTTTCCTCCTGCCAAATTATTACTTGGAACCAAGTGCATGACAGAAAGCCTTATGGTTTTCTGGTTGGGCAGACCCCTTGTGCATTGTAGTATATATATTTTAGGAGGGTATTTGAGAACAACCAGAATCACCAGTTTGAAATAGCAATCTCCATCTCTTTCAATATATGGCACTATCTTAGTAATATTGATGCTTCTTGTGATTTCCGAAACTCTGATGTCTAACATGGAGCAGCCCTCCATATTACCTCTAGTACCCACATACCCAGGTTCTCGGGGCTGTGGCTCACTGAGTCTTCTGGGGACTCTCTTTGTCAAAGCGTCTTCTTGGTCCTGGTAGACTTTTCCTGTTCTCCTGAAGTCATGATTAAGAGATATATTTAGTTGGAAGGTTGGTGTGCTCGCAGTACATTTCTAGATACTGAGTAGGACCTTGACAAGTCTATGTGGAATGGGTAGCACTGAATTTGGAATGAGACACTATACTCTATGCATTTAGCTTGGGAGGCTTTTATTTTCCTTTGTGTGTCCCTGTGGGAATTACAGCCATGTTCGAGATAGCCGTCTTCAGACAGCTCACGTCTGGGAAGGGAACTAGGCAGAACCCCACTGACTGACGTGCCGGCCGGTAAAGGTTTTCACAAGGAGATTTTCACACAGAGCGATGGACATTTCAAAAGAGATCTCATGCATCTTTGGAGATGTGACATTTGAAGGAATATTTCGTGAAACGGAGAGTAATTTTGGGAGAGTCTGTGAGGATGAATCATGTTTCCATGGCCTGCGGTGGGGCTGGGGAAGTGGGGCCTCCTGTGGAAGGTGGCAGCTCAACAGTCAGCCAAAGCCTGCTCAGGGAAGGGAGGGAGCGACAAACGGCTCCATTTAGCCAAGACATAGAACCAGGAAAATGGTAGAAGACGGTGCTCAGCAGCTGGCGGAAGGTCATGGTTAGGAAGGCTTTGAGAGTTGGTGTGAAAAGTGCACTGCTATTTCCATCAGCCAGAGACAGCAGTGGCGTGGCCCTGTGCGTGTCTGCGGTGCTGGCTGGGGAGGGGGGAAGTGCGGACGCGGAGTGAGCCCCACAGTCATCAGAAGTCTGGCCCGACCTGAGCAGTGCTTTTCTGTGCGCACACCGGCAGTCCCCGCCCGCTGCCTGCCAGCCTGCAGGCTCTGGGGATCTTCTGAAGTCCAGCGTGGACCCCACACTGCCGCCTCTTCTGATCAGGGACATTAATCTCATGCAGTTTGGTCTTGGTTGTTTCCGATCTTGAATCAATAATTTATAAAACGAATGATAAACGCAGGAGATGGTTTAACTGGGTTCTTGGAAGGAGACAGAGTGATGCGTGGGGCTCGAGGCTCCGGGCAGCGGGCAGCTGGACTCGCTCCTTTTGGTTTTGTTGCTCTCGACCATCTGCTGCGCTGGGCTGTCCAGAACTGAGGGCCTTGGGGGCACCAGCGGGTGAAACTTGAAAGTATTGCATTATTTTATTAAAAAACCACATAGAATTTTTGTTTATTTGTTTTGTTCTACCGTTTTGGCCAGAGAAGCTGGTAATGGTCTTACACTGCTCTTTCTGAGCTGTGGTGGGAAAGCATAACGCCAGAGCCGGAGGTGAAGCGGCCCAGCGCTGGGGCTAGGCTGGGCCCCACCTCGGGGCCTCCCCTTGGTGTGAGGTCTGGCTTCTGCACACTGAACATGCCCAAACGGAATTTCTCATGTTCCCGTTGTATCTCAGGTTTCAGGTGTGTCAGTAGCAGCCTCCTTAGGGAAAATTGCTGTTTTGATTTTTACCTCTCTGGGAAGCAAATTCTCTGTAAATCTTTATGAAAGATCCTTTCTATAGCAGCGTAAATTGAGGGTGTAGGGTAGAGTCAAAATTGGAATTTGAAATTTTCACTCAGTTTAGAGGTAATTTATTAGATGTGTTTTGGATAGACTTAAAAATAGAAACTTAAACTGTAAAAGTCAGAAATCTTTTTAGTCTTTAACCTAAGAAGTGATTTTAAATATGTGTAAGGATTTGCAAGTAAATATAAAGCTGATGGCTTATGAAGCAGAAAAGTTCAAAACCTTATAAAATGTAAAGTCCAATGTAGGATATAGTTAAGTAATTCAGTTTATTTCAGTACGATGAGAATTCTGTAGCTATTACAAAGGGAAATATTTAGAGTTAAATACTCACTAGTATAGAAATACTACTAGAGTTACTTGACCTTACTTCTTTTTGAACCTATGAATACATGACCTATAAATATTTCCTATGCATTTGGCACCTAACCATTAGAGATTTAAAAAATTTAATTTTCATGATGATTTTTTGATGTATGGATTCTTTTTAAAAGACAGAAATTGTATAGTTACTTCATCTGGCAGATAACAGAATCCCAAATTAAAATTGTGATCCCCAAGGGAAATCCAGTAGCTGACACAACTGGAAATGGTAGAGTTTGTCGGCTTCAATTATGGCTGAATTCAAGAACTCAGTCTTTGTGTGGGGGGATATTGGCCTCTTTCTCTACTGTTTTTCTCTGCTTAGTTGTATTTGTCAAAAAGATCCCTCCACGTGGGCAGTGTGGCCACCACCAAGTAGACACGCACCCCCCAAGCTCAGCAACACGAAGGAAGAAGAGATGTGCTTCACAGGTGCGTGCGAGAGCAGGTGTGGCCGCGGTCTGGCTTGCGCCCTTGGCCGCCGTGGTTTTCGTGGGGTGCGTGCGGGGCAGTCCAGCTGCATGAGAGTGAAGGCTGTCTCTCCGGAGGGTGCGCCAGGACTGGACGCGCCTGCTCTTGTCCCATAGCCCACATTCCCGGGGCTGCAGACGGTGGGTGCTCAGGGAGTGGACAGAGGCTCTGGGCTGCATTTTCCTGGCCCCGGGTGAAGTGGGTGATCACTCAGCCCCAGGGCGAAGAGCTCCCTCTAGGCCTCGCACTCTGCACAGCACCATGCCTGCTATGCAGCCTCAAGAACTTTGACTCAGCATCTGGGAGTGGGGTAAAGGGACCACCTAAAGGGCGGTCTAGAGTCACACAGGGGAGGCCCATGGACAGTGTCCAGGCATAAATTACAGTCTAGACGCTGACATTAAATCCTGCTCGTCAGTAGCCTCAGCTGGGGTTTTTCTAAGCTCCTTCCTCCACCAGCTCACTTCTACTTACTTTTCTTACCCTTCCCAGATTGTTAATAACGTATAAACTTTTCTGACCATAGATGTAGTTGCTCAGTTGGACAGTGGGCCACTTGGCCACAGTAAAAGCCTCACTGCAGTTATGGCTTCAGTGCCTGTTTCATTGAACAGTATATAACTTAATTTGATGGTTTTTAGACATTTCAAAATAACAAGAGCCCTAGGACTTGAGAGTCTGTTAGGAGGTATGTTAAGGATGGTATCACGCCTTGGCCGATGCCTTGCATATCTGCCAGGACCACATCTCACAAAGGACTGAGTCTTGTTCTAGTTGAACTACTTGTTCCTGGGGCAAAGTTCACAATTTCCTGTCTGGCTCTGTGACCTTGATTAGGGTTCTGCTAATAAGCACTGGAAAGAAAGATACCCCACTAGGAGGAAGGGCCAAGAGGGCTGCAAAAGCTCAAACTGAGGCCTTAGTGCCAATTATCTGACTGTACAATGTGTCCTGCAGGGCACAGCAAGACAGTTCTAGACTGTGAGAGCCCTGAGAAGCCAGCGCGGCGGGCGCCAGAGTGTCTGACTCGGGTTCCCAGTTGCGGACTCCACATGTCGTAAGGAAGGGCTAGTCCTGGGGGATGAGAAGCAGGATTTCCCCACATCACACTGGGAGCCGCAGAGTGAAATCCGAGTCCCGTTTCTCAACTGGGGACCAGGTTGAGTTTCCCCTGTCTCTTCCACTATGTTCTTCATACTCCTCTGCTGTTTGCAGAGCTGGCGGCTGGCACAGGCTTCCAGCTCCTATTCTCCAGGTCCTGGAGTTGAGCTCTGATCCCCTCCCTCAGCTTGAGATGTGCCAGTGGTGGGCGTGCAGCAATGGGGTGGGGCTGCCGACATCTGTAAAGACAGCAGCCTATGCCAAGTCTGGGGACTCAAAGAATAAAAATAATTTAAAATCGCATTTGATGTCCATAGTGCAATAAGGAACCGATGAGCAAGTCGAGTGTGCACTCACACACCTGTCTTTGAGCCAGCCTGTCCACCAGCTGCGTGGGAAGCACAATATGGACACCATAGTAAATGACGACAGGCTGGTGAAAACAGGAGCTTGCGTCAATGGACACCTGCCAAGTGTCTCTGATATCAGTGGCTTTATGTCTAGTAACTCACTTAATCTGAACAACAGCTTCCTAAATTATCTCTGTTTCACAGGTGAAGAAACGAGGGCAGAAAGGTCCCAGGACCTGCTCAGAGTCACACAGTTGTAGAGATGGTGCTGAGATTCAGGTGCCAGAAACCTGGGTCTGGAGCCTGACCGTGCTCTGTCTTTATGACACCGTTTTGTCCTCAAAATTCATAGGAATAAAGCAGGTAGTTGGGAAGTAAACAGCTGGGACCGCTCTCGAATCTAAGAAGTGTGCATTACTACCAAAAAGGAAGCATCACAGACTTGTATGTAACTGAAAAACAAAAGCTAAAACCAGTAGTGTCGACGTTACTATAAGAAAATGCCAATATCAAAATGTTACGGATCTTAACTGATGGTGTGATATTTTTGCCTCTTTCTTCCCAACTCTATTCCTTCTGACTTCTGGTGGCTGTGAGGCCTGAGGCCCTAAATTGCCTGGAATTCCTCGGGCAGCTCGGGTTGCATTGTGAGGCTGGTGTACAAAGGCTCCTGCGCTCCTCAGAGAGAAGTGAGAGCCCTTTGATCATGAACACCCAAAGCCAGTCGAGGTCTTGGTGAGGTGCCACCTTCCCCGAGGACATCAGCTGGATCAGAATGCAGCGCTCCAGAGAGACCTGCAGAGCTGGGTGTTCAGATCGCGGGGCTGATCAGGGCACACAGACAGCTAAGGGGAGCACAGAGCCCAGAGCAGCTGGCAGCCAAGACCTGGCAGCAAAACTCCCGGCTCAGGAGCAGTGGGCACAGTGAGAGGCACAGCATTCTGGGGAAGTGGAATTACAGCAAAATGTGGCAACCTTTGAGCTGGCATCAGAGACTCCTGAGTTGCCTGGGAAAAATGTATTTGTTCATATAAAATTTATAATAGTTTAAGAGTTTAAGTCCATACTCTTTTGTACCATTGAAATTTCTTTTTTGTAGAGTGAGCAGGTAGAATATGTCTCTATCATGCTCGGGCGCGCACACACACACACACACACACACTCTCTCTCTCTCTCTCTCACACATACATTCTGTCACACACACACTTTCTCGCTCACATACACATATACACACACATTCTCTCTCTCTCTGTCTTTCACACTCTCTCTCTCTCACACTGTCTAGCCCAAACCTGGACAGTCAGATTCTGACCAGCATGCCTATGGGTAACAAGGCCCATATGATCAGGACTTCAAGTGGTATTTTTTGTAGCATCAAATGCACTGTGTCTGGAGCTTCACACCCAAGGTCCCCACTCATCCTACTCGGCAGCCTCTAGAGCTCCAGCACAGCTTTCAAACAGGCTGCACCCCTGGAACCCTACTCCTCAAGAGAGGTCTGCTCCTCTAGCAGGCCACGTGCCCGGGGGCCAGTGACTTCCGCAGCACACTGGCGCTCTTAACTCAGCCCTAGGCACATGCTCCTTGGGCTGCCGGGGACACTGACTCTGATGATACAGCGCACTCAGATGCCAAGTGGAACTGACAAGATGAGACGGGGGGGGGGGGGGGGGGAGAAGACAAACGGAGCACAGGAGAAGGGCTGAGAGAAGGGACACGAGGGAGATTAGGTGGCCTGCGATGCCCCAATAGCTCAAAACTGCAAAATGTGCTTTTCTCCTCTGATCAAACCCATATGCACGCACACACACAGCATACCCATGAAAATATGGCTGACAGGAAATAGCCTTTGACTCTTCTAGACCTGCCTCGCCCTCAGTTTTCCTTCCTCGGCTATGGCCACATCCTGTGCTTGACAATGTATGTCCGACTTTATCATGAGTCTACCTTCCCATCGTCTAACCCAGGGCCCCCGTGGGGTCCGAAGAGTCCTCGGAGGCTCAGTCCTGCTCTGTGACCTTAGAAAGGGTCCTGGGTTTAGCGCCGCCCTTCGGCTTGGGGTGGGGAGGGTGCCTGGGTGCTGCAGGAAGGACGTGGCGTGGTGAGGGCTGCATCAATGAGAGGAAGGTGTCGTGGTCGCCCTCGGCAGGAGCACTGCCTAGAGATGAGCAGAAGAATCGCCTCGCAGACGCCGCGGGTGTCTTGCTGTCCCTGCGCCTGCCCTGTGCACGCTCCGGGGCGCTAACTGGTGCGGCCTCGCAGCTCTGGAGTGGTGGTGTGAGCAACCATCAGGATGTCACTGACAGCTTAGCCTGCACCCCCGTGGTCACCAGGCAAGTGTTCTGACCCTTGCTGTGCCAGTTCCCTGCCGCTCAGGGCAGCCAGGCAACCCGTCTCCCTGGAAGCCTGGTGCTCCATAAGGCGAACAGAAAGCCGTGTGAGGAACGGGATTGAACCTCATTATAGTTTCTTTGGATTGTCTACAGGCTCCGTGGAGAGACGTGGAAACGTTTGGAAGCATCAGGCACAACACGGATGTGAACCCTGACACCGCCGTGTACCCGCCATGGGTGAGTGCCCGGTCCTCAGGTCTGTCCGCCTGTGCCCTGCAGGAGCAGGAGCTGTGCTCTCTTCCGCACAGCTGAGGCAGGCGCGGAACCTCTAGTTCTCGGGGTACCTCGTTCGCAGCCCAGCTCTGGAATGTGGGTGGTGCTTTTCACACACTCGCTCTTGGCCCATCCTTTCTTCCATACAAGACAAGGTTTTCTTGTACACCCATCTCACGGACTTGTGAGGAAACAGCACATGAAAACAGCTCCGAATGTCCTGTCGTAGAACCAGGCGAGATGGCTCTCGGGCCGTGCTCCCCGGAACAGGACCAAATGATGTGACCACGTGTGGCTTCGAAGTCACAGGCGTGCGCTGTGCACCGTGCACCCTTGGGGCCGTGTCTGCTGCGAGCCTGGTGCGCACACCTGTACAGGGTGCACCTCCTGGAGCGGCGCGCAGGAACGCTGGTTCCTTTGGCACGATTCTCCTGCTGTGTTAGCTTCTTTAGCAATCATGCCCACTGAAGAGCCAGATTCTCACTTCTGTTCACGGGAGGTGACTCCTCCTGCTGTTCACGCGCACGCTCTTTCTTAGGACCCTCCGTAAGCTCGGCCTCGGTCTGTCCGAAGCTGCTCACAGTCCCCCACAGACACAGGAATCAGTCCTGGGAACCTCTGATTGATGGTGCATACCGATGTCACCATTTTTAACACCTGTTTTCGCTTGCGTTTGTGGGCAAGAAAGAGAAACCACTGAACAAGTGAGCCTCCCACTGTCCTTGCTTGCAAGATTTACGGTTCCAAGCCGGATCTAAAGGCAAGTCAACAATCCTTCATGACAGTCCAATGAGCAGCAGGGCCGCTCGGTCACAGAGCAAGAGGTCGGCAGCCCGCACAGTGCAGACCCACCATCTCTGCTCTTCCTGTAGGAGGGTCTTGGGCTCTCTGCATGGTGGTCTTTGGGCCTGGGTATGAGTTCACATACTGTCCCTCCACTACTCTGTGATATGACCTGGGGGGTGACTCTCCCGAGCCCACTATCCTTCACCTACGGATGTGAATAATATGTGAGCTCAGCGTTGTCATTGTTGCGGTCGTCGCCATCCTTGTCACTGGCCTGATCTTGCTCGTGTGTGATCTGTCAGATCTGGTTCTGCAGAACTCTGAGTCGAGATGGGCATTTGTTAATTTTAGATGGCTGCTTGATTTCAGACTGCTTTAATTAGTTCACGCGAGCGTGATGTAGTACCTTTGTTGTATCAGACTGTGAGCGTGACTGGGAGCCTTGCAAGTGAGAGTTTTTTAAAGTATGTTTTGCCAAAAACAAAACCAAACAACAGCTGCCGAGAAGAGAAGGTAGCTGCTCAAGCAAGGACCTTCCTGAATGAATATGATCGAGTTAAAACTAGCACAACACTGCCCCTCTGGACATTTCTGTGGCAGTGGAGAGGGTCGAGTGTGAGCCAGCTGCGCAGGTCCTGCTCGCTGGGCGCCTGCCTGGCCTGGCCCGCAGGAGCAGTGCGAAGAGCGTGGCCCCGCGTCGGTGGGGTTCAGAGTACATGGCTGCTCTCCCTGGCTCCGTGGTGTCCTCCTGCTCCGCAGCCACCTGCCTTTGTGACTCGCACTCACAGACCTCTTGTTTTTATAATGTCAGTTTATTAGAACTTGTGTGGAGCACCTGTGCTCATCCTTCCGGGGAGCGCGCCCAGGCATGTAGTGCACCTTGACTCCTTTCCATCCCCGCCCCTCCCCCACGTCCTTTCCACACATCTCTCGATCCCTTTCTTTTTTATTGTACGTGTCAGCAGTACGTGGTATTCACACGCTTTGTGGGGGGCCGGTTCACCAACAGAACACATCCCAATTCCTTTTTTCCATCCCTTATCCATCTCAAATCTACTTTAAAATGAACTTTAATCTGCTAAGTAATGAGCACATCATTTAAAAAATATCACGTAGGTTTTATCTTGGTTCTTTCCTTTTTTTATTACTAGAATTATCTCCACCAGGAAGCAATCAAATAAAACCGGCCTAAAACAAAACACAGCTAAGGATCTCATTGGTCCTGTTCGGTGGGAGACCACACAAGACTGGAGTTTTCATTTGAGTATACTGTGATTTTGTATAGCGAATAGGTCTCCCCACTCCATGGACACACTAGCTCCACATGCCCTCCCCCGATGTCAGGCACTGACTGGGCTGAAGATGCTGCAAGAGAGTCCGGGGATGGGCGGACGCAGCTTAGTCCCGCGGTACCTGCACAGTGTGCTCACGTTCGTGCATTTATCTGCACCTCCCGGAGGAGAGTGGACGCGAGGCCTGTGTTACAGCCGCTCAGCTGCCCTGGAGCGAGGGCACAGCGCCCGCTCACAGCTCCAGCTCTGCGTCCTTCTGCCCTTCTCAGCAGTGTTAAAGTGCCACAAACTTGAACACTTTTTAGTTTTTCTACCTTAAGTACAAAGTTCTAAAAATAGGCATTCCTCTGAGTTTACCTTTAAAACTTGATCATTTTAAGGATCTGGGCTCAATAGCATATAGATTGGCAAGAGGTTTGTGCAATTTTTTACTCACGTGCTGCCTGAAAGAATTTCTAACCATTGTGTTCCTACCTGTGTAAAATATGCATCTAATTTTGGTTTTAGTAAAAGTTTAAACAATTTCAAAAAAATTTCTGACGTATTTTAAATATGTATTTTAAAAAAGTATGGCTGCTGTATCAATTTCATTTTATTTATGTTTTAGTTTTTAGAGAGAGGGTCTTGCTTTGTAGTTCAGAGTGACTTTGAACTCAAGGCAATCCTCCTGCCTCTGCCTCCTAAATGCTGGGATGACAGGAAAGGAACAATCAAGAAGACAGACTTTATGTCAAGGCTGGGAAATTTAAAATTTATTTTCTTAAAATCATCTCTGCCCATGCACCCCATTGGGTCTGTGTGTCCTGGTGTGTGGGTGCTTGGCTTTGCTACCCCTTCTGTGCTGATTTCACCTGATGAGGCCTGGCACCACTGTGTAAGGTGAGAGGAAGTGGTGGCTGGGGGTGGTGCATGCTGGGGGGAGCAGGAGAGAGAGCGGGAGGGCAGAGCACTCCCCATTCAAACCACAGGGTGCTGGGCGCAGCTCAGACAGAGCGACACACCCCAAAGAAGCACAAAGCCCGGGGTCTACACACCCAGGAAGGAGGAGGGCCGAGCACTTCCGCAGCGCCAGGACGAACTCGCAGCAAAAGCCTCCCTGCTCTTTCCCAGCTCTCCTGAGCTTCCCCACTGCAACCTCTTGCAAGACCCGAGACCAGACGCTGCATTTGGATGAAAATTAATAATTCCTTTCAAAGATGGGCCTAGCTTCAGGGGCTCAGGAACTCCAAGGCTCTTCAAGCATTAGCAAAGGGAATGAGAAAGGACAGGAACAGTTCAAACTTACGATCAGTGGGCCCCGGTTGTTCTCCCGGTACTTGTTCTGGAAGAAAATGTAAACCACGGTGGCAGCCAGAGAGTAGAGGAAAGCGAAGACGGCCACGGTGACGAAGAACTCTGCCGAAGACGACGAGTCGCCCGTCAGCGCCAGCTTCTGCCGTCCCTTCCCCTCACAGGTGGGCACCTCGAAGTTCACCTGGTGCAACCTAAACAAACGGCCAGGTCGAAGAAGACACATGAGTGCTCTGAAAACTAGAGGCTGCATCTCTCGTGTCTAAGGCAACGTGAGGCTGTGGGATGTCCACAGAGATGAGCTTAGAGTTTACGGAGATGGCAGCGGACCGGTGGAAAGAGCACTGCAGAGAGCCACAGACGCGGCACCGTGCTGCCCTGCCTGGCTGCCTGGCTGTCTGGAGGCTCTTCCTCCGCGGTGCTGGCTCCAAGCACAGTCCTTTCTGCGTGTCCCCTACTGACTCTGCCCTTTTCCTAAATCACTCTGCCCCTTGACATTTCCCAAGTGCCCCTCTGGCGTTGAGATACCAGCTCCGTTGCCTTCTGGAAGTGCTTCTTTCTAACCTGACCGGAAGCGGCCCCTTTGCTTCAGACATTTTCTCTACCACATGTTGCCTAATGTTATGTGCGCCATTCATTACCCGTTAAGTCTGGCTCGGTTGTGCAGTTGAGTACTTGTGTCTTTGCTGTCCTCTAAGCAGAGACTAATGTCTCCACAACCATGCAGATCCCGGCTCTCCTCTCTATGTACTTGAGAGCCTGCACTCAAGACTTGGGAAATGAGTGAGCATAGTTCATTCTGTCAGAGAACTGACAGGCTCTCATTCAACTGAACTTTTACAGCTTCCACTGTAGAGGGTGAGTTCCATCAGGATAATGTCCAGGATATATTCCTTGACAGAGACACACGTGATTGTTGAACACTTTGTGCTGAGGACACTCCATACTGTTGCTCATGCCATGGGTAACTTGGGGGTTAACTATGATCTAGTGTAGGAAACAAAACCCTCTTCAAAAAGGATGGTTAGAAGCCAGCTGGACACGAATGTGGCTTACTTGTGACAAAAGAGTATCACTTGGAAATTATGCATAGAAGGAATAGCCATCTCTGAACCTAAAAAATTCCCATTTTATGCTTGGAAAGTATGTCATACTAAGCAGTTTATTCCCTTTCAGCAGATCTGTTGCACGGCCTTTTCTGATTTAGGTAACAATGGTAAAGCAATACTAACCATAGCAACCAACATACTGGAACATTTCTGCGCTCTGAACGCTGCTTTGAATATATTATTTCACCCAAATTAACGCAGGCTGTTTTGTAGTCTCCTCCCTCGATTACAGGTGAGGGAGCTGAGGGCCCACAAGACTGAATGATTTGTGCAAAGACTGAACAATTGGACCAGGGATGCAGGGTGCGGCTGCCTCTGGAGACTGATTCTTGAACTTCTCCACGAACCCGCTGTGTGTTGAAGAGAGGAGGGAGGGTCAGTGCTCTCCGGGAGGGGAGTCCGGCCGGCGGTGGAGCCGGCCCTCTGAGAGCTCGGGGAGCGGCGGGTCCATGGCAGCTAAGGCAGAAGTCAGTTCCCCTGAGTCACTTATTTTTTCAAAATTGTATGTTTAAGTTCGCTGCTTAAGAATGAACTGTTACAGGAAGAAGTTTTCCTTAAGAAACATGAAGGTGTACAGCTACAGTACAATTCAGGAAAGCAGACGAATGCATCACAGATTGAACAGCTCCCGTCCCGCCCTTATCGGAGACATTACAGCACGTTGTTAACTTGACCTTTGGCAGTACGGAAAATGGAGGGGGAGAGAGAACGGTGGCAGTTCGGGTGGAGTGAGGAACACTAGGCGTGTCTGGGAGGTCAGGAAGCACAGCCTGCACCTGTCTGACGCTGGCCCCTGCTCCGCCAGCCGCCCCATGAACTGAGCATCTCTGTTCCACCCCAGGCCCTTCCCTGCGCTGCCTCTGCCTCAGCGCCAGGGCACCAGGGGCCAAAACCACGAGCAAAGGAAACCTCTCCTCCTCTGAGCTGCGACACTGGGACTGACAAGGCGGCGTGCCAATTTGGAAAGTGGTGATTTTCAGGAAATGCGTGCTTTTGCTTATTATTGTTATTTTATTATTATTATTATTTTTTGGGACAGGGTCTTGCTTTGTAGTTCAGACTGGGCCCGAACTCACTCACATGTAGCCCAGGCGAGCCTCGAACTCATAGCAATCCTCCTGCCTCTGCCTCCTGAGTGCTGGGATTACCGGTGTGAATCACCACACCTGGTACTGTGGTATGTGGTTACCGGGGATCAAACTCGGGACCTTGCGCTTACCAGTACAGGAACCACTGAGCTAAATCCCCAGCCCTTGTCTATTATTTTTTATCTCATTCATTTAACACATTTTTGACATTTAAAAAATCTTTATACTTTATTTGTACATGGTCATCATACACAACAATCACATCCATCAGGGAAAATTTGTATCAGTACATGATACATCTCCCCCCCCCTTTTCCCTCCTGTTAACGTCTTTCCCTCCCCATTTCCAAAAGTTTTGTTTTCACTTTTTCCTTCTATTTTCCTTTCCTTCCATCCTACTCTCCTTGCCACTTGAACAAGTTCTTTCTGCTTCCCAATATTATCCTCCATTTTGCTCCTTATTTACCCCGTAGGTAATAGTTAAACTTTTAAGTCTGAATCATTTCACTTAAAATTATAGTCGTAAGATGTATCCATTTACATAAAATATCTCAAGTTTATTCTTCTTTACGGTACCGTAATACTCCATTGGATATAGATACATTTTCTTTATCCATTCATCTGTTGATGGGCATGTAAGTTGTTTCCAAGATTTAGCTGTTACAAATTATGCTGCTATCAACATAGATATGTATATGTCACTGTGGTATGATGCTTTTAACTCATCTGGGAAAATACCTAAAATAGCTGGGTCAAACAAAACCGCTAGTTTTATTGTTTGAGTAATCTCTCTACTGGTTTCCATGGTGACTGTTCCAGTTTACATTTCCACCAACAATCGACAAGGGTTCCTTTTTCCCTCAGCCTGACCAGCATTTGCTGTTGGTTGATTTCGTGAGGACAGCCATTCTTTCTGGAGCAAGACAGACTCACAGTGCTGTTTTAATTAGTATTTTTGGAATGACCAGTGACATTGAATATTGTTAATATATTTATTTGCTATTTGTATTTCTCCATCTGAGAAATGTCGATTCATTCCAAGTGCTCCTGTTTGGATTAGGTCTGTAAATCTGGAGAGTTTGATTTTTTTTTTTTAATTCTTCATATATTCTAGGTAGTGGTTTTTAATGAGGAACTTTGTAGTTCAGTCAGTGACTAGATGCTGGGGACGGAGTGGGGAATCAGAAAATGGTGGGATGGTCACTGCTTTGGTTCAGAGAGAAAAGACAGGTCTTCTGAAGTGAGTCAGCCTAGTCAGGGAGTCGGGTGGTCAAGTTCTGCTGCTCTGTGGAGGTGATCTGCAATCAGCAGCTTTGGAAATGAGTAGAGGGCTAGGGATTTAGCTCAGTGGTTCCGGTGCCCGCCTTGCAAGTTCAAGGTCCCTAGTTTGATCCCTGGTAACCACATATAACAATGCCGGGCGTAGTGGCTCACGCCTGTAATCCCAGCACTCGGGAGGCAGAGGCAGGAGGATCGCTGTGAGTTTGAGGCTTGCCTGGGCTACATAGTGAGCTCAGGGCCAGCCTGAACTGCAAAGCAAGACCCTGTCTCGGGGAAAAAAAGAGTAGAAATCACTCAGATTAAAAGTTAGGAAAGCACGGGAAGTTCCCACTTTGTACCCATCAGGACAGCTTAACTAAAGAATAGATGTTAAAGATTCTTTAAGTTTGGAGCAAGTGTTGGCAACGGCGGAGCGCAGTTCGAGCTTTCACCTGTTGCTGGTGAGAATGTGGAAGGCAGCCGCGGCTTTGGAAACAGCTCGGCAGCGAGTCCTCTCAGTGCGGTCATTGCACCCCCACACGCCCCAGAGCAGCGACATTTGTCTGTCAGGTCTTGTACAAGAATGTTCACACGTCCTTACAGTAACCAGCGAGCGGGGCGCCCAGACGCCAGCCCATCGGCTGGAGATCGGATGGGATGACACAGCTGGTCCCGCAGTCTTGGTCACCGTGAGAGCAGCAGGGGAAGGGCGCCTGTTTGTCTTCCTGTGCCCTCGCCCTCGAGGGAAGAGCAACGTTCCCCCCACTGCTAACTTGCGTTACTGCAGGAACTGCTGTTGTGTTCATCTGTACCAGGCCAAAAATCAGCAAAACGTCCACTGTGCTCATTAGTACCAGCAACTATCGCTGGGTATTTGGTCCACCAGGGGCCCTGGCTAGAGGCAGGAAGAGGAGGGGATGGAAGCAGGGCGCACTCCGAGGAGAGGGTGGGTCAGCATTTGCACAGGAGGAGCATGCAGCTCGGATGGTCTGAGTGTGATGATTTGTATCACTAAGATTCGAACTCTGATGTCTGTAGTATCGAACTCAAATATGCGCATGTAGATATAGTCACACAGAGGTCTTTTAAAGCAGTATTTGTATACATGTACATATAATGATATATTATTTTGGAAGAGTTCATAGTCAGCATGCATTTTGCAGCTGTAACAACTTTAGAAACAATATGCTTATTTTAGAACCCAAACATGGGAAATTAAAAGCTGTTCTACAGAGACACAGTGTGTCAGTCACCAGGCTCTGGAAGGTGACGGGCATCTCCAACCTCACAAGGAGCCATCAGAGAGCGCTTGCTCAGGCTGCAGAGGGCCCCGATCTAATCTGCTGATTTCAAATGTGTAATTCCCTCCTCAGCCAGTCCGAGCCAATCAAGGGTAATTGAATGTCACTCGGTTTTACTGCATCTCGTCTCTTGGCAGGAGGCCTCCAGGTCAGGACGGTTTCTTTCTTTTAGAGCTTTTTCCTGATGGCACTAACTAAACCACCACCAAGTACCACCGTGTCTGTAGCATCTGGAAAAACATTAAATGTAACTATTTTTGCAGGGGCCTAGAGGCGGGCAAGTTAGCATCACTTTATTAATAACATTTGTCTACGGCACGCCGCCCTGAAGGCCGGGCTTGGCCTGGTCTCAGGAGTGGGCAAGCTTGGGCGTCATTAGAGCCTGGACAGGAGACTGGCTGTAGCATCAAGAGTGATGTTATGGTAACAATCACTGCCCTTTTCTCCCTCCAGCCCTTGGCCAGGTCCTCTACCTACTTGTGTCTCATTTAATGGACATAACTCTGAAGTAAGTATGGTCCTGGTCACTGTTTTCAGATGGAGAAAGCGAGGCTGGAAGTGGCCGTGTCGGAGGCCCTCAGGGCCGGTGGGAGGCCGAGCAGTGTCTCCTAGGGAGGAGGGCTAGTGCATCCTGCTCTAGTAGCTGCTTACACTTCTGCCTCCGCCTGAAGAGTGAGTGACCCTCCATCTCCAGCTCAGTGTTCGCGTGGAAATGGCTCAGCCAGCTTTCCCATGTCGCTTACCTAAGGGGACAGGGCATTTATAGGGAATGGGCCCGAAGCCAATATTCACTGTGCTGCTGCCTCGAAGCAGGTGAATGAGGCGCTTTCCAACACTCAGCGGTGATAGAAAGCCTTTCAAAGTCTCCTGAATTCCCAGATCATGTCGGGGGTTATTCTGAGATCCATCAGAACCAGGCACAGGGTAAAAGGGCAGAGACTCATCAACCCCAGGCGGTTCTTTCAGAAAGTCATTCTGTAAACGATAGCACAGGTTCATCTGTCTGTAACAGCGAATCCGGGGGGTCATCTGGTTATGTGCCCCTGACGGCATCCTGCTCCCGCAGCTTCCCAAACAGCGTCTTTCACCAGCTGGAGAGGAAAACGGGACTAAAACTCCCCACAGTGCATCTGGAAGCATCTCAGAGAGAATAGTAAGGATGAAGGTGCGGGGGCCGAGCCGCTGCCCCTGGATTTCCATGAGCTGAACGAAGGTGGCTGAGAAGAGAACAGGGCACCTGGCCGGCTGTGGGCTGAGCGCGTCTCCGCTGTACCCGTCATTTTCTATACGCCCTGTTTGTCTTTTTGCCAGTTGACAGGGGCTTTAACCATCTTGCTTCATTTGTTCTTTCCACCTTATGAAATCTTGGCAATTGTTTAGTTTGATATTGTCTGATTTTTGCTAGCCTCACTGTGCCTGAGTGTGCATTTACATAAACACACACAATACACACACACACACACACACAGACACACACATTACTACCTGCTTGGCTCCTGGAACTCACCACATAGGTCACTGCAGAACTCTGAGAAGTGACCTGTACTTTTGCCCATATCCCGTTTGTGCCCCGGTGAGCCTTCCCACTTTACAGACAGAAAAGTGGAGCTCAGCCAGCTTGAAAGTCACCAGGCCACCTGGCTGGCACAGAGAAGGGGCAGACTCAGAACCCAGATTTCCTGAAAGCCACATCTGAATTGTGTTACTTTCCAAACTGCAGTCATCACCATTATGTGAAAGTCCTTCCTCCACAGGGTTTCCAGCCTAGGGTAGGACCGGGTGGGGTGGGGGGGGCGGCACTGGAGGTAGCAGGAGAGTGGAGAAGGGCAAATCTGTCCGTAATTTCCTAACTTCCCGTGGGTTGGTTTTTGTTTGTTCGCTTGCTTTGTTTTTGAGACACGGTCTCACGAAGTTGCCTTTTAAAAAATAACTGTACCTGAAGCAGGATATTTGTTGCTGCTTTTTAGGATGCCCCTTCTAAATGCCAATCACCAGGTGACATATGTTGAGCACATACTAGCTAGGTGCAGTGGCAGAGCTTCTACGTAGTACTTCAAACTTGAGGTGGCCTCTGTGACCTTACTATCCTCTTCCTGTAGTAATGAGGAGACTTAATGATGTAAGGTCTTGAAATGGAGCCCAACTGACCCCAAAGCTTTCGCTGTTTACCTCCTGGGTGAAAAAGGTGATGCTATTTATTTTCATAAATCCCATGCGTGCTGCCTTCGAGTCCTTGTAGTCCTGTGGGTGCTCTGACACCCTCGTAGCAGTTAACTCTTCACTGTCACTACATCATCTCTGTAGGACGGGCCACATGCTTGGGGACTGTGACCCTGTTCCCCTGCTCTGCTGGCTCACAGGTGACCTCACACTAGCCTAAAGACTGGCACTGGTTGAAAAAGAATTTTCCTTTAGACCACCAGTACCTCACGAGGTTTCTTTTCACAGGATGGTCAAAGTTTGGGGAGAAAATGTGTCTTCCTGGAACCTTAGGTTTAAGGTACCCCTGGGTAGAAGGCAGGAGAGTTGAAGTGGGTCTGAGTACAGGCCTTGGAACA